>CAJHQQ010000786.1:0-142103 GCA_905132885.1 Moricandia moricandioides
CATGTTTTATTTTAAGTATTATTCCCTCCGTTCGTTTTTAATTGACGTTTTACATCTTTGCACGTAGATTAAAAAATCTGATGCAATACCTATTTTAACCTTTTTTCATTAGTGTTTAAAGCTAAATATGACTTCATATCATTATCAGGGGTGATCATAGTTTTTCTCGTAACACACCAGAAAAGTCATACCAATATTACATTGAAACTCGAATTTTTGACTAGAAAATAGAAACCATGTTATAATTATAAGGGTAGAAAAAGTCACTTTTTGTCATAAGTTACATGGATTTCTGTGAACGTTAATTATATTGACACAAGAAAAATGTACTAGAACGTCAATTAAAAACGAACGGAGGGAGTATCATATATTTATTTATAGCAAAAATATCACTAGTGTTGTAAACCTTATGGTTTTTGGAATGCACATAATTGGGCTTTATCTTCTTGGTCGATACTTGGACCATCGGCCCATATGATTCACGGATGGACCAACCTTATCCAACCGACCAAGAGTTTCCATTTTACTTCAAGTCTATCTTTCCATTTATCTTGGCCGAGTTTTTTTTCCTTTGTAAACTTGTCCCACATCGAGTATAAGATGTGGGAGAGTCGGCCAAAGAACCATATATATATGTGGCCATATGTACTTAAGTTATATACAAGAAAGCAATACAATAAGAAAGTCTTACACATTCATACCTAGCAATACCCTAATCGATCTCTCTCTCATCTAACCTAGTTTGATCAACCTCTACAAAGACACGAGATTTAAAACACGTTATCAGCACGATCAAGCTCTAAGATCAACCATCTCGATTTCAAACTCAAAGCCCTAAGAGCCGGATCAACACCAACCTCACCCGGAAACCTAATTGCCGATTCTCTCTCTCTTAATCTTTTTCAGTCGATTGATTCTTAAGCCTAAGAAATAATCTACTTTGAATCTTTCTTTGATTGATTATTCAAGGTTTCTAAGAGGAAGCCAAGGAGAAAATCGACAAGGATTAAGGTAAGTATCAAACTTAATCTTGAGGTTCATATTGGTTTTAAACCTAAAGTTTAGATCCGATTTTCATAAAACTTATGTTGTGGTTTTTGCGGTTTGATTTTGAACTTTGTCATTGTTGAGAATTGAAATCGAACCATTAGGTTGCTAGATGCTTATTGTTAGGTTGCTAAACAATCCGAAACTTCTAAAACCCTAATCCAAAAAAGAAAACCTAAATCAATCCGATTTTGACAATTCCAAACCTAAAAAAGAAAACCTAATCTAAAAAGGAAAATTCTAAAAAAAAAACCCTAATCTAAAAGGAAAACCATAAACCTAAAAAGGAAAACATAATTCATATTAGTTTAGAAAAAGGAAAACTTATTTAAAAAGGAAAACCTAATTCATATTGGTTTAAGGAAAGGAAATCTTATCTACAAGAAAAACCTAATTCATATTGGTTTAGGAAATTTTCCAAATTTCTAAAAACATAAGATCTAAATCCTAAAACCCTAGAATGAATAAGTAAAGTTTGTTTTTGCATGAAATTTCATGCATTGGTCGATGATGCTTCGGCTAGACCTAGATACATTGGTCGATGATGCTACGGTTAGACCATGTCCCGAACAGATCACGAACGCGGATGGTCAATGGTACGTACCATGCGGTAACCCGCGATGATCTGTATAGACCACAACCCGCGATGATCTGTATGGACCACGACCCGCGATGATCAATGGTACGTACTATACGGTACGACCAGATCACGAACGCGGTTGGTCAATGATCCGCATCAAGATATGCGGTTAGACCATGATCCGCAACGATCGATGATGCGTACCATGCGATACGGCTAGATCGCGGATGGTTGATGATCCGCACCAGTACGTGCGGTTAGACCACGAACCACATGGGTCGATGAAGCGTACCACGAGGTATGACCATACCATGTGCTTGTCCATCGGTTTTAAAACTGATTTTCATTACGATTTTAAATGAACAAGAGATGAGATATAATAAGACCTAAACAACCTGAATCTTATTTTCAGATGACCAACATCACAAACTTGGACTTTGCACCCCTCAATGTCAAAGGTGACAATTATTTGCAATGGGCATTAGACATTGAGATCTCTCTTGGAGACAAAGGCTTAGAGCATTGTATTGTTGAAGGAAACAATGCCAACAAAAGAGAAAACTCAAAAGCCCTTATGCATATCCGCCATCACATTGAGGAAAGCTTGAAAGCTCAATACCTCACAGAATGATCCATATGAGCTATGGAGAGAGTTTAAATGAGATATGATCATCAGAAGACTTTGGTTCTTCCAGCAGCCACCTATGAATGGATTCATCTTAGGATTCAAGACTTCAAGTCTGTGAATGAGTACAACTCAGCCTTGTTCAGGATAGTCTTAAAATTGAGGCTATGTGGCGAGATTGTAACTGATAAGCAGTTGTTAAAAAAGACTTTCCAGACAATGTCTTCAAGCAATATGTTGCTTCAGCAACAATACAGACAAAAGGAATTTAAAACTTACAGTGAACTCATTCATTGTTTATTGCTTGCAGAACAACAATACAGACAAAAGGCTTAGTAGCTGGTGGTCTTAGCTGCTCTTGAAGAATAGTGAGCTAAGACCACCAGCTACTAAGCATGTCCCTGAGGCAAACCATGCCCAGCCTAAGGATGGTACTGAAGCCAACCATTTCCAGCATGACCAAAGAGGTCGCAGTTCCTCATATGGGCGAGGACGCGGCCGTGGAGATCAAGGGCGAGGACGTGGACGTGGTAGCCATGGCAAAGGGCGTTTTACCCCTTATGACCGTCCAAACCAGTCCAACTATGGACGAGGTAAAGGCAAAGGCAATGGGACATCTTCAAAGCCACAGAATCCTGGAAGTTCACCTTGCCATAGATGCGGAATGATAAACCATTGGGCAAAGAATTGCCGAACACCTAAGCATCTGGTCGACCTCTATCAAGAGAGTCTCAAAGGCAAGAACCCAGAAACTCACATGGTGTAACAGGATGATGAGGGTGATTTTGATCATAGCAAAGATGACCTCATGGATCATGAAACTGATCATAACAAAGATGATCACATGGATCATGAAACTTCAAATATGCTGAAAGATAACCAAGTTGAATAATGTGATGCATCAAATGCTTTGTGTTTGAATGCTTTGGTGTTTTAGGCTTTTATATTTCTAAGTGTTTTATTTTATAAAACTTTGTCATTTCTTTCATTATCAATAATAATATGAATGATTCAGATTATATTTTATTGTCTAGAATGAAAGGAAGTATGGACACACTTGTGGTTGATAGTGGATCGAGTCACACGATCCTAAGGGATAAGGAATTCTTTGTTGATCTAACATTGAAAGATGCCAACGTGAACACAATAGCTGGTGTATCATCATTGATAAAAGGCTACGGCCAAGCTTATGTTCTGTTACCAAATGGAACACATCTAGAAATAGATGAAGCTTTATATTCTCCAGACTCAAAGAGAAGCCTTTTGAGCTTTAAAGACATTCGCAAGAATGGTCTACACATTGAGACTGTTGGAGAAGGAGCCAAAGAGTTCTTGAACATTTATGAACTCGACCATGACTATAAGAAGGTCTTGGAAACGATATCAGCTATGTCCACTAGTCTTTACTATGCCAAGATCAGTGTGGTCGAAACCAATGCTATAATAAGCAAGGAATTCAAAGAGAATTTCAACTTGTGGCACGACCGGTTAGGGCATCCTGGGACATCTATGATGCGTAGACTTATCCTAAATTCAAATGGTCATAACCTTAAAGGTAGACGAGTTGTCCCTAAGAATCATACATGTGTGCCATGTGCACAAGGGAAACTCCAAGTACTACCATCACCAGTCAAAATAACAAAGGAAACCATAGGTTTTCTGGAAAGGATTCAAGGTGACATTTGTGGACCAATACATCCACCAAGTGGAACGTTTAGGTACTTCATGGTACTCATTGATGCGTCCACAAGATCGTCCCATGTGTGTTTATTATCCACACAAAATATAGCCTTAGCTAGACTACTTACTCAAATCATCAAATTGAAAGCACACTTTCCAGACTTTCCTTTGAAGACTATACGTCTTGACAATGCTGGTGAATTCACTTCCCAAGCCTTTTATGAGTATTGTATGTCCATGGGGGTGTCAGTTGAACACTTTGTGGCACATGTCCATACACAAAATGGTCTAGCCGAGTCTTTTATTAAAAGAATCCAGATGATTGCTAGACCCTTACTCATGAAAAGTAACCTTCCAACCACGGCTTGGGGGCACGCAGTACTACATGATGCAGAGCTAATACGCATCAGACCGTCCAGTGAGCATAAATATTCACCATCCTAACTCTTAATGGGTCGAGAGCCAGACATGTCCCATCTAAAAACATTTGGATCTGCTGTTTATTATCCAATAGCTCCACCATAAAGAACAAAGATGGGAGCTCAGAGAAGGATGGGAATATATGTCGGATATGATTCTCCTTCAATTATAAAATATCTCGAGCCGACCATGGGTGATCTATTTAAGGCCATGTATGCGGATTGCCACTTTGTGGAATATGAGTATCCGACATTGGGAGGAGATAATAGCAAGCTGGTAAAAGAAATTTTATGGAATCATACATCCATAACATGGTAAGATCCTCGAACTCAAGCATGTGATCTTGAGGTTCAAAATATTATACATCTACAAGAGCTAGCCAATAAATTGCCAGATTCCTTTGCTGACCCAAATAGAATGACCAAGTCATACATACCAGCTGCTAATGCACCAATAAGAATATATGTCCAGAAGGGACAAAACCAAGGGGCTACAAAGTTTAAGGCACGTTTGAAACGTGGCAGACCAATTGGTTCCAAAGATAAGAACCCTCGCATAATTAAGAAAGGTGCAAAACCAACCGTGGTCGAGGGGCAGAAGGATCTGGTCGATGTGGTCGATCCACCCGTCCCAAGGCTCCGGGACATGGACGAACCAACGTCCAGATACGGTCCGTACGTACCAGCATCCACAGACATGAGCATTGGTACGGATGCTAAGGGGCCTAATGAGGTTTGGGACGCCAAAACTCAGGGTCCTAAACCTCCAGACAATGAAGAGATCTCTATAAACTATACCATGTCTAGAAAACAATGGAACATAAAGCATGTTGACATGGATGATATATTCGCGTACCATGTAGCACTTGAGATCATTAAAGATGATGATGAGGATCTAGAACCCACGTCCATATATGAATACATGCAAAGAAAATATTGGCTTAAGGAAAGAAGCCATAAACGTGGAGTTAAACTCTTTCAAGAAGAGAGGTGTTTTCGGTCCAATACTCCGAACACCACATGATATAAAACCAGTGAGATACAAATGGGTCTTTGTGAGAAAGAGAAATGAGAATGGTAAAGTCGTGAGGTATAAGGCCCGACTAGTTGCACAAGGATTCTCACAGAGACCAGAAATCGATTATGAGGAGACTTATTCTCCTGTGGTGGATGCAACAATATTCAGATTCCTAATAAGTCTGGCCATAAGAGAAAATTTGGATTTACGGTTAATGGATGTAGTAACCGCATATCTTTATGGACCACTGGACAATGAGATATACATGAAAGTACCAGATGGTATTGAAATACCAAAGAATGCAAAAGGTTCTCAAGAACAACATTGCATCAAGCTTAACAAAGCATTATATGGCTTGAAACAATCAGGTCGAATGTGGTACAATCGGTTAAGTGAATACTTACTAAAACAAGACTACAAGAATGATCAAGTAAGCACATGTATATTCATTAAGAAATCAGGCCAAGGCTATGTGATCATAACCGTGTATGTTGATGACCTGAACATACTTGGAACGGCCAAAGAAATTTCTCAAACAATTGAGTATCTCGAGAAAAAATTTGACATGAAAGACTTGGGAAGGACCAAGTTTTGCTTGAGACTACAAATTGAACATCTTAAGGATGGAATCTTTCTGCACCAAAAAACCTATATAGAGAAGGTTCTTAAAAGGTTTAAGATGGATAAATGGCATCCACTTAGCATTCCCATGATCGTGAGATCCCTTGGTCTTGAAATTGATCCGTTTAGACCTAAGGCAGAGGATGAAGAGGTGCTCGGTCCAGAGTATCCTTACCTCAGCGCCATCGGTGCCTTGATGTACTTGACTACACACACTAGGCCGGACATATGTTTTGTTGTGAGCCTCTTATCCAGGTTCAGTTCATGTCCGACCATAAGGCATTGGAATGGGATCAAACACATCCTAAGATACCTACAAGGAACTAATGATGTTGGATTATTTTATTCTAACCAAAACAAAGAAAGTTTGATTGGTTTTGCTGATGCAGATTATCAATCCGACCCACACAGTGTTAAGTCCCAACCTGGTTATGTTTTCACATATGGAGGCACAACCATTTCATGAAGATCAGTCAAGCAGACCATATCAGCAACATCATCCAACCATTCAGAGATATTGGCTATCCATGAAGCAAGTAGGGAGTGTGTCTGGTTGAGACTCATGACACATCACATTCGGACATCATGTGGGATCACGGACGGGAAGGATGAACCAACCATCCTTTATTGAGACAATGCGGCCTGCATAGCCTAACTCAAGGATGGATACATCAAGGGTGACAAGACTAAGCATGTTCTCCCCAAGTTCTTCTTCACCCATGATCTACAGAAGGAATGAGAGGTCAAGGTACTCCAAGTCAGATCCAGTGAGAACTCAGCCGACCTCTTCACCAAGGCATTACCAACTTGCACGCTCAATAAGCTTACGTTCCAGATTGGTGTGCGATCATTGAAAAGCCTTCAGTGATGTTCACTTCAGGGGGAGTAATGCGGTTGTACTCTTTTTCATGTCTATGGCTTCCCTTTTTTACCACATTGGGTTTTGGGTTTACCATAGAAAGGTTTTAATGAGGCAGTATACCAAACGCATTGCGAACTCTATATGGTTATGGCATTCAGGAGGAGTGTTGTAAACCTTATGGTTTTGGAATGCACATAATTGGGCTCTTCTTGGTCGATACTTGGACCATCGGCCCATATGATTCACGGATGGACCAACCTTATCCAACCGACCAAGAGTTTCCATTTTACTTCAAGTCTATCTTTCCATTTATCTTGGCCGAGTTTTTCCCTTTGTAAACTTGTCCCACATCGAGTATAAGATGTGGGAGAGTCGGCCAAAGAGCCATATATATATATGTGGCCTTATGTACTTAAGTTATATACAAGAAAGCAATACAATAAAAAAGTCTTACACATTCATACCTAGCAATACCCTAGTCGATCTCTCTCTCATCTAACCTAATTCGATCAACCTCTACAAAGACACGAGATTTAAAACAACTAGAACCAAGTTAGAATTAGACTTTAACATTTCAAAAGCTATGTTCAAGAATTTTTACACCATAATTTGATTACATATAAATGGGTTATAGCATATGGTTTGGAGATATATGTTTAACATAATAGTGTATAGATATGAAACTATATAAAATAGTTTCCAACATGGATTGTTAATACAGAAAAATAGAATCATCGGTTATAAGACAATAAAATAACAATCATGGGTTATAACGTGAGCTTTAAAAGACTAGAGTACTCACCTTGTAAAATACTATTGACTTTGTCCCGACGACACGTCAATTAATCACCCGCATTTTCAAAATGAAGACGCGAGGCTAATGCGTAATGCCAGTGGTCCACCTACGGCTTACCAACAAATCACATACAGACACGCCTTATTGTTCTGTCGTATTAGTTTTTCTATCTACAAATTTAAATCTCCAACGGTTAGATAATAGTAACAGAAACTAATAATACTACGTGTTACTGACTATCACACAATCTTAGATGTAATAGTAAGGGCAATGCCACTAAGGGGTGGTATCGAAAAAATATTACCAGAATTTTTAATATTTATAATTTGATTCGTATCTTAAAGATATTTATTTATTTATATGGTTTGTTTGAAAAATTACGGATATTCAGATATCTAATATTTTTACAGTTATTTACAATTTTTTACGAATATATAAGGATATCTCATTCACTTTATTCAATACAAATAAATCTAGAAAAAAATACAATATTGGTTTCAAAAATTATTTTTACATAATAAAAAATAAAGATTAGTAAAACTATATATTCCATAAATTTTAAAATTAATTAATTTTTATAAAACATAAATTTTAGAAAATTTATAATTTTTATAAATATTTATATTTATAATTTAATATTTTATAAGTAATTTTATAAATAAAATTAATAAAAGTATATGTTAAAATGATAATTATATAAACTATACAAATGAAAAAATATATTTAATTATAGATATACTTATATTTATTCAAATTTCAAAAGTCGAAACAAAATGAATATTCAACTTCAAATTTTTTAGTATTTGTGATTTGTTTCAGCTTTTTGTTTTCTTTAGAAGATTTATGAATATCCAAATTTTTGGATCAAATCAAAATAAATAACAAATCAAATCAAAATTATCAATTAAAATGCCAGTGGCAATACTAGGTCTAGGCAAAAAAACAAAACCGAATAACTCAACCGAAAACAAACCGCAATACCTGAACTCAGAAGCGAACCGAGATCCTCAAATACTCAAATGGTTCATATATTTCTATACTAAAATAACCTAGAACCGATCAGATATTTGAATACATAAAATATTAATTATATATACATATAATATAACTAAATATATATTTGTAATTTAAAAATATATTAAAAGTATCCAAAAATAGTTAAAGAAAATTAAATTATTGTAAAGTATCTGAATTATCAAAAATTAGAAATTTTTTTATCTTAGATATCTAAAACTAAAATATCCAAGATTTTATCCATATTATTTTTATTTTTCGATATTTTTTTTCAAAATATCATATATTTAACACAAACTATTCGAACTGGAACCAAATGAAAATCAAAATTTTCTTAGGTATTTTCTGACTCTTAATTTTACCATCTAAACCAAAACTACACAAACCGAAAATATGCCAAGTAATAAATAGATGCTCTAACCCTTAACTGAACCACTAACCCTTAACTGAACCACCTGATATACGAAATACTCAAACCTATACCCAAAATGCCAGGCTTCGGCAATACGATAATATTTCTTTATTGGTGCAACAAAACCCCTGGTGGATTTACATAGACAATGTAGATACTTTTTATATCATCTGAGAATATATTTTGGACCATTCATAATTTACGGTAAGCACAGAACTAGACGGCTCTCGCTGAATGCCTCCGATTTGTGTTTTTTGAGACTGTCTTCTGTTTATTTATTGAAAATAAGATTTATCTCAAACAAGGTAAATGTTATATAATTCAAAGAGCATTTTTGGCCAAGCACGTAGTTTCTTCTTTTCTTCATAGTTCATAAGAAAACCAGAGAGCATTTTACCATTTTCATTAAATCCAGATTCACAACTTGATCTTTCACATATCGTAGATGTTTCCCATAACCTGCACAAAAAAAAAACACAAGACGAAAGTATTGAGCCAGACCTCACACCAACAAATCCAAATAACTACATAAACCTATATTGGTATCCAGACATACCATTTAGTTCTGATCAAGATCAACGGTTCAGAGAAAAGAGCATGCTCTGTCCACCGGGCAAGTAAGCAACATTAGGAGATCTAGCAAGCGTAGCTGCAACCTCCCTCGAAGCCTCAATCCTCCTAAGCTCGATAAGTCCCATTCCAGCTTTAGCAGTAGCGTCAGAGATCAACTGTGCAGCTTCACTCTCACCTTCAGCTCTTATAACCGCGGCTCTCCTCTCTTGATCAGCCTTCATCACCACAAACTTAGACCTCTCAGCCTCCTGTTGCGCCACCTGTTTCTGCTCAACAGCCTTTGAGAACTCATAACCGTAGGACAAGTGCGTGATTGCAACGTCGTCGAGCACAATGTTGAAATCTTTGGCACGTTTGATTAGTGATTCACGAACAAGCGCTGAGACGTGAGGACGCTCCGTGAGAAGCTGGTCAGCGTTGAACTGTGCGACTACAGCTTTCAAAACCTCGTTTCCAATAGAAGGAAGAACCTTCTCGTCATACTCTAGACCCAAAGTTTGGAATATGTATGGAAGACGCAAAACCTTGATGCATGATCAACATTCGCTTAAACAAGTCAAATACCATACAATATGATTAAAGCAGCATAATAAAGACTGCACGAACAAGAATCTACACTGCTTATAAAGTCAAAACCCTGAAACTTAATCCCTAAATCCAATTCCAAGATTCAAACTTTGATAACATCTGCACAACCTCAATATGATTTAACATGACATAAACAAGTCTAATACTCAAAACACAATATGATTAAAGCAGCATAAAGATTCTATATTCCATAAACCCTAATCCCTAAATCCAATTCGGATATGAAATTCAAACTTCAACATTGGATTATACAACATGGTCAAAGCAGAATAAAGATTCTACATCTCCATAGACCATATCTATGACACTGGATCGAACTAACCGTACTAATCTGCACGAACACTGCTCATTGTCAAAACCCTAACCCCTAAATCCTATTCCTGAGATTCAATCTTCGATAACATCTGCACAACCTCAATGTCCATGGCGATCAAGCAAGTCAAATTCGAAACTATACCTCAGGGCGAGAGAGAACACGGAGGGTGAGATTGACCATCTGAAGATCCTTCGTGCCGGAGATCGAAGAGAACGTGTGAGGCTTCGTGCGGATGTCGAAGATGTGAGGCTTCTGCAGAATCGGGATCAGGAAATGAGTCCCTTCGCCCACAGTCTGATCCATCACTCCCCTGAATCGGTCGAAGATCACAGCTCTCTCTCCGCCGTCAACGGTGTATAGCGACGTATTCAGCACCGTCGCCGCCGTTCCAAGGCCGAAAGCTGCCTTTGCTAAGTTGGAGAGGAACGAAACCGCCGCTTGTTGGCTTCCCATTTCTCGATTCGGGTTACGGTGAGATGTGGAGAACGAAAGTGATGAGGACAGACTCTTTTTAGGGTTTATGAAAATGATTCGACCACGATAAATGCTTTAATGGGCCAAATAAATTGCCCAACAATATGAAGATAAAGCCCATATAGCCCGTCAGAGTTGTTAGCCTAGGTGTTATGAAGATAGATGGGGGCCCACTTGAGAGAAAACACTTTACAAGGCTGCAACTTACATATTTGATTGATAATCCTTTTGTGGATAGAACTTTCATAAGAAATACAGATAACTCACTTTTTGGTTTCCATTATCTTTTAGTTGGTGTATGTATCTATGTAAAAATTTATTTGTTATTTCTATAATAACTGTGTACTTTCTGATTAGTAATAACAAATTTAATCAATACAATAACGAACTAACTTTTTCCATTGTTAAATTTTAATTTTCATATTTGTGATATTTTCATTGTTGTATTATATATACTGGATTTTTAAAAAATCGAATAGCAATTCAGATAAGAATGTCACAGTTATATCTAGTCCTACAGTTAACGGTACAAGTCAACGTTCTTGAACAAAATATGACTCGAGTTACTTGACAAACTGGAATTCAAATAGATGATATTTAATTCATATTTAAATTATTTTACATATGATTCTCAGAAATAATATGTAAATATTCATATGTCATGGCAGGAGGACCTGTTTTTTCAATAAGTCGAAACCATTTTTTTAAAATACAGGTGTGAATCACTTTGATATTTTCTAGTTTAAGTTAGATTTGAAGAAAAAAGTGCATTAATTCAGTAATAATAAAAATGAGAATACAGCTGGTTTAGGGTAGCATGGGAATCAAACTTAAATCTGAATACATATATAACTTTCCAAGTATTTTATCCTCGAGATTGAAATGATTACGTGTTGATTAATTTATAGAAGAATTATAATTAAGTCGTCTCGAATACTATGAAACAATTAGAAAAATCACGAAGGGGTTTTACTTGAAAAGTAATGCGGTGACTTCAGCTCGTTATATGTCAAATGTTTCGGTTGATTAATTTATAGAAGAATGATAATTAAGTCGTCTCCAATACTATGAAACATTAGAAAATGACGAAGAGGTTTTACATGAAAAGTCATGCGGTGACTTCATGATTTTTTTTGGTAATGTTTTGTTAGAGAAATGAAGCTTAATAGTTTTGTTTCACCAAAAAAAAAAATGCAAGAGTTTAGGAAAAGAAAATTGTTAGTTAAAAAATGTTTTTAGCTTTTTTTTTTGTTTCTTTAATTTATTAGGTTATTATATAAATATTTTTGGTCCACAACTGAACATCACT
This sequence comes from Moricandia moricandioides, assembly GCA_905132885.1. Lineage (NCBI taxonomy): Eukaryota > Viridiplantae > Streptophyta > Magnoliopsida > Brassicales > Brassicaceae > Moricandia > Moricandia moricandioides. The sequence goes on from CAJHQQ010000786.1 coordinate 12,335, forward strand.
TATTAAAACCAAAGCCATAACGTGATCATACTACCAAGTTGGGATAGCTGTATTAAACAAAAAAAATTATATTGTACACATATATTTGGACTTCTGTTTTTAAATGAAAGTCTATAAAAATAGGAGTTTTAAGCAAATGTTTCAATAGGCTAGGTTCAGGGCTGGCCCTGGTTATAATCATAGAGATGCTTACATTCATAGATTATATTATAAAAAGGACTATGTAGCAATTACAGAGGTAATGGTTCTAATCTAAAATAGTTTCGTTGACCATTCTCATTGGCGATGGATTATTTCTTTTTTCTTTTGTTTGTTTAGTTGACGAATCTTAGATCAAAGCCGAAGTTAATACACAAATATATGAAAACTAGGTTTTCTGTAATTGAATATGATTATAACTCGAATCATGCCCCAATTATTGTAGTTGACTTATTAAACCAAAAGACTAATCATTCCTTAAATAAACGTAATACAGATATCTCTGAGAAATATTGTTTACAACTTTGTTTTCTAAGCGATTAACCTTATTTTTAGTGATAAAATCCTTCACTGAATAAATACACGTACACACCATATGATGCCGCTTAACATTTGTGGAAGCAATTTTGGATTTTAACCAGTTAAAAAGTTTTGTGACAAAAAAATTCAAGATTAAGGGGCTGTTCGTTTTTTCATCTGTCATTTCCATCCGGATGATCTATTTATATGATTCATCTAGATGATCAATCCAGATTTTAGGGTTTGTTCGTTTCTCCATCTAAATAAGTCATCTAAATGAATTTTATGTTCGTTTTTTTTTTATATTTCTATCCAGATGAGTTTAATAAAAAAATTACAAATATACCCATATTTTGATTTAATATTTTGTTTGATATTAATTTTAACTTAACTAATTTTTATTATTTAGTCTAAAATATATTTACACTAAAATTTATTTAAAATTAGCATTTTGACATTTATAAATTTTTATTTCATATAAATTTATTTAAAAATTTGCATTAAAATTTTAACTATAACTATAGCTTCTAATAAAACTCAAAGTAGAAACTCAAATTTAAATAAACTTCCAAACAACTCAAAGTACAAATTCAAATTTTACAAAACTCATATATTTATGAATGCTTCATGTTTTATGATAATTTGAACAAATGGTTTCTCGGGTACTCAGTTTTTAATATGTGTGTGTTGTCGATGGATGCAGATTCTTGATGTCTTCTCATACTATGGTATTAGTAATCACCACACCAAAACCGCAAAAACGTGTTTTTACGGTTTTGGCGGGTAAACGTGTTTTTACGGTTTTAGCGAGAAAACATGTTTTTCTCGTTTTGCAGGAAAACAAATTTTACGATTTTGGCGGGAAAACATCTTTAATAGTTTTGGCGGGAAAACACGTGTTGGGAAGAAACTACGTTAAACACGTTTCGCGGGTTTGGTGGAAAAACGTGTTTTTGTGGGAAAACATGTTTTGGCAAGAAAACACATTTTTACGGGTTCGGCGGGAAAACACGTTTTTCGGTTTTGGCGGGAAAACATGTTTTTACGGTTTTGACGAGAAAAAACGTTTCGTGGTTTTGGTGGAAAAACACTTTTTGGCGGAAAAACGCGTTTTACAGTTTTGGCGGAAAAACATGTTTTTGCGAAAAACGTGTTTTTACGGTTTTGGCAGAAAAACACGTTTTTGGCGGGAAAACGCGTTTTTGCGGTTTTGGCGGGAAAACATATTTTTGAGGAAACACACGGTTTTGCGGTTTTGGCGGAAAATGTGTTTTTGGAGGGAAAATGCGTTTTACGATTTTGGCGGGAAAACACGTTTTTATGGTTTTGGCAAAAAAATATGTTTTTGCGGTTTTGGCGGAAAAACATGTTTTTACGGTTTTGGCGAGAAAAAACGTTTTTGCAGTTTTGGTAGGAAAACGCGTTTTTGCGGTTTTGTCAAGAAAACACGTTTTGCGGTTTTGACGGGAAAACGTGTTTTTGTGGTTTTGGCGAAAAAATACGTTTTAGCGGAAAAACACGTTTTTCTGGTTTTGGTGGGAGAACTTGTTTTTGCGGTTTTCCAGTGTTGCGGTAAAACGTTTTTTTACGGTTTTGGCGGTAAAAAAAACTTTTTTGCGGTTTTTGGCAGGAAAATGCGTTTTTGCTATTTTTGCGGAAAAATATATTTTTCCGTTTTTGGCGGAAAAATATTTTTTATGGTTTTAGCGGAAAAATGTATTTTTTTATTTTAGTAGGAAAATACGGCTTTGTAATTTTTCGTGAGTGAAAAATAATATTAGATTTAAGCTTATAATTTGTTAAATGTATAAGGGGTATAATAGACATTATACCATTTTGACAGAACCATCTCCATCGAGATCGTCCAAATTGGTTGAGCTGGATGGACTTTAAAATTAAGCCTAAATTTTTAAAATCATTCAGATGAGCCATCGAGATGGATTTTACTTTTAGTGACTAAACAAAGAAAACTCTCATCTCCATCCGGATGACTGATATGGATGGTGAAACAAACAGGCCCTAAGTTACTCTCTCATTACCTGTCAAATATCTTTACAAAATCAGAATAATGTTGAAACAAATCAGATTCTTAGGAAAGACACCTCAAACGTCTCTCTACTTTATCCTCTCCCTCCTAAACTGTTGAAGCCCAAAATACTGTAAGGTCAACAACAATGACAAACAGTTAAACAAAGATTTAATAATAATCGATGTATGATATGGAGTTCTGAAAATTTTGTTAATGAAGTTATACCTAGACGATGGTCAAGAGATAAAAAGAGGTTTTGTGTTATAGTTACACCTAGTCAGAAGGTTGCCTACGTATTCTTATAAAAAAGATCAAGTCATCCGTAATTCATCAAAGAAATATTTTTGGTTTAATTCCAAATGGTGAAATTGAGCTTATGATGGATACCTATTGGATAATAGTTAGCCTGTGTATACGGTTGTATACGTGTACATATTATGATACACTATATATATGAGATACACTGTACAGTTACGTTTTAAGATTAATATGAAAGAGTTTAATATGGTATCAGAGACCTACCTAACTTTCTTTCTTCCGCATTTACTCATCTCTATTTTCGTGGAATTTTTTTTTCTCTTATCTTTCCTTCTTCGGTTTCAGCTCAGATTTGTGTTTCTTCACCTCTGAGATTCTGAATCGATGAGTGTCTCTTCATCTCAGTTTGTTTCTGAGCTTGTTTTCGATTTCTTCATCATTCTCTTGGATTTTCTCAAGATTCTCTTTGTCATCTTCTCGGTTATCATTGTCTCTCTTCATTAGCAATTCTTATTGTGATCTTCAGCTGAAATTTTGTTGTCAATGGCGTCTACGACTTTGAATCGACCTCCGCTTCATCCACTTGAGTCGAATCGTCCACTTTCAGATCAGCATGAGAATCCGTATTTCCTTCATAAATCTGATCATGCAGGTCTTGTTCTCGTATCAGGTCGCTTCAATCTAGTGCTGATTTTCATTCTTGGCGTCGATCGATTCGAATGGCACTTAATGTGCGTAACAAGCTTGGATTTCTTGATGGTACAATCTCTAAATCTTTAGCTAATCATCCTGACTATGGATCTTGGTCTAAATGTAACGATATGGTCTCTACTTGGTTGATGAACTATGTGTCCAAGACGATCGGTCAGAGTCTTCTTTTCATGTCAATTGCTGAGGCTATTTGGAAGAATTTACCTTTTCGTTTTAAACAAGATGATGCACCTAGGATATATGAAATAGAACAAAAACTAAGCTCGATTCAACAAGGTCTTATGGATGTTAGTTCGTATTATACAGAACTGGTCACTTTATGGGAGGAATACAAGAACTATGTGGACATCACTGTGTGTACTTGTAGCCGTTGTGAATGCAATGCAGCTATACTATGGGAGCAGCTTCAACAACGTAGTTGTGTCACAAAGTTTCTTATGGGGCTCAATGAAGTTTATGAATCCACACGAAGACGTATTCTTATGCTTAAACCAATTCCTTTGATTGAAGAAGTGTTTAATATGGTGGTTCAAGATGAAAGACAGAAGGCTATTAAACCTCCTAAGGTGGATACTCATGTGTTCCAGACTTATGCGTCTTCTGATGTTTCCTCTGTCACATATTCTCATGAGAATCAAGTTTATGCTGCAGCTCATACAGGATATCGTCCTCGTCAACGTCATGTATGTACTTACTGTGGTCAGACTGGTCACATAGTGCAAAAATGTTTTAAGATGTATGGATATCCTCCTGGACATCGTTTTCCAGTGCTGGCTCTTATGGTTCTCGACCACAGCAAAAGATCTCTCAGCCTTCTGTTCTGCGTGGATATTCTCCATCTTCTGGCCATAGATTATCTTCGCCTTCATTCATTCCTCTACAACAATCTATGAGGCCACCCTTTGTTGCACAACTGGCGAATGTTGGTTCATCTAGAGTTGTACGTCCTCTCAGTCTTGACCTGAGTCATTTCACTACTGATCAAGTGAACTCCTTGTTACAACAACTGGCTGCTCAAGTTCAATTTTCATAACAGTCTTCTCCTACTTCATCAGTTAATCACCCATCTATTACAGAACAAGATGTTATGGCTGCTCAATCAACTGCTTCGGGTACTGTCTCTCCTCTTTCTACAAGTCTTACCTATCATAACCATTTACTCACCTTACAACACCAGTGTTTAACCTCTCTTTATCACACCCTTCCTTCTGGTAGTTGGATCATAGATCGTGGAGCTACATGACATGTATGTTCTGATTTGTCTTTGTTTAGTGAAGTTTCTTTAGTCTCAGGAGTTACGGTTTCATTACCTAATGGCACTAGTCTTCCTAACACTCATACTGGCATACATTTGACTGATACTCTTGTCTTGCATAATGTTCTTCATGGGGAAAAGTGTCATTTTCGACCCCAACAATTCGTGTCGTACCTTTTTATACCCAAACAAATTATAAGTGCAAAATTATACCTGAACTTAGTATTTATTTAAATTTTCGACCCAAACTTCAATCCGTAGCATTAAAAACTACTTTGACTAACATCACGTTAGTCAACTGTTATCTTATATAAAACGACGTCGTTTTGTATTGGAATTTAAAAAAAAAAAAGCATTTGCTGGGACTCAAACCGTGGTCCCGAAAACAATACCAAGCTCACTTACCACTGTGCTACAACAATTCTATTGTATACTTATTAGATTTAAAACATGTATCTTTTGATTTGTATATCCTAAGAAAAAAACCTTTTTTCTTAAAAATCAAAACTTAAATTTTAAATAAACAATGTACTAAATCAAAACTTAAGTTTTAAAATAAAAAGTGTACTAAATAAAAACTTAAGTTTTGATTTTTAAGAAAAATATAATCACTATTATATGTAGATTTTAAAAATGAGAAATTTTTTCAAATAAACATTTTAAAGTTTTCGTCAAAAAATAGATCTCAAAGAAAAAATGACCAAAATAATTTTTTTATTTTAAATTATTTATTTATTTTTTTAATTTTAAACCTCACCTCCAAAACTACACCCCATAACTCTAATCTTTTGGAGGTGAGGTTTAAAATTAAAAATAAATAAATAATTTAAAATATATTTTTTGACGAAAACTTTAAAATGTTTATCTGAAAAAAATTCCCATTTTTAAAATCTACATATAATAGTAATAAAATTCCCATTTTAAAGAAACAAATGACCAAAGTAAACTTTTTATTTTAAATTATTTATTTATTTTTAATTTTAAACCTCACTTCCAAAAGATTAGAGTTATGGGGTGAAGCTTTAGATGTGAGGTTTAAAATTAAATAAATAAAAAAAAATTATTTTGGTCATTTTTTTCGTTGGGGTCTATTTTTGACAAAAACTTTAAAATGTTTATTTGAAAAAAAAATCCCATTTTTAAAATCTACATATAATAGTGATTATATTTTGCTTAAAAATCAAAACTTAAGCTTTTATTTAGTACACTTTTTATTTTAAAACTTAAGTTTTTATTTAGTACATTGTTTATTTAAAATTTAAGTTATGATTTTTAAGAAAAAAAGTTTTTTCTTAGAATATACAAATCAAAAGATACATGTTTTCAATCTAATAAGTATATAATAGAAGTGTCGTAGCATAATGGTAAGTGAGTTTTGATATGTTCGCGGGACCACGGTTCGAATCCCAGCAGACGCAATTCTTTTAAAAAAATTCCAATAAAAAACGACGTCGTTTTATATAAGATAACGGTTGACTAACGTGATGTTGGTCAAGATAGTTTTTAATGCTACGGATTGAAGTTTGGGTCGAAAATTTAAATAAATACTAAGTTCAGGTATAATTTTGCACTTATAATTTGTTTGTGTATAAAAAGGCACGATACGAATTGTTGGGGTCGAAAATGACACTTTTCCCGTTCTTCATGTGCCATCATTCAAGTTTAATATGCTAAGTGTTAGTAGTTTGCTTCAACATGATAAATATTTTGCTCATTTTACTTCTAATTCTTGTATCATTCAGGAGCATACTCAAGCCTTGACGATTGGCAGAGGACATTTAATGCACAATCTTTACATTTTACAACCATCTCATAGTACTTCTCCTTCGCATGTCTGTGGATCCTTGTTAGTAGATGGAATCCTTTCGCATCAACGCCTTGGTCATCCATCCACTGCCAAGTTACAGCTTTTATCGGGTACTCTTTCTTTGTCTAAATCTAAGCATGAGTGTCCTTGTTCAATTTTTCCTTTAGCTAAACAAAAAAGTTTACAATTTGTGTCTAATAATCATTTGTCCTCCTCACCATTTGACCTTGTTTGGGGTCCTTTCTCTGTTGAGTCTGTTGAAGGTTATAGATACTTTCTTACAATTTTGGATTATTGCTCTCGTGTTACTTGGGTTTATATGTTAAAGAAAAAGAGTGATGTTATCCGTGTGTTTCCTAATTTTGTCGCTCATGTTAAAACGCAATATGGTACTGTTATCAAATCAATTAGAAGTGATAATGCACCTGAACTGGCTGTCCCGGACTTGATTAAAGAATATCGTATGGTTCATTATTTCTCATGTGCATATACTCCAGAACAGAATTTTGTTGTTGAAAGGAAACATCAGCACATTTTAAATGTAGCTCGTTCACTCATGTTTCAATCTAATGTTCCCTTAGTATATTGGAGTGACTGCATCTTAACTGCTGTTTTCTTGATAAATAGAACACCTTCCATGTTACTCTAGAAACGATCTCCATATGAAGTATTAACCAAGACAACACCTACATATTCTTTTCTTAGGAATTTTGGTTGTCTTTTTCTATGTTTCCACATTCAAAAAGGATCATACCAAGTTCACTCCTCGTGCAGATTCTTGTGTTTTCATCGGTTACCCATCCGGTTTTAAAGGTTACAAAGTACTGCATTTAGATACATATCAAGTTACCATTTCTCGCGATGTTGTTTTTCATGAAACAATTTTCCCCTTCAAATCTGTTAAGTACTTTGCTTCTGTTTCTCCTGGTGTGATTTTTCCATCTCCAACTTCTTATGCATCTCATCCCTCCATTCCATCTAGTGCTTCACTGGGTAATTGAAACATTGTTTCTTCTGATTCTAGAGTTTCTTCTCTTCCCATTGATAGACCTAAACGTACTCCCTAAGCTCCTCACTACCTATATGATTATCATTGTTCCCTTACTCGAATTTCTCCATTTTTTACCTCAATTTCACTTTCCTATTACTCCTCTTTATCCTATTTCCTCTTTTGTTTCCTATTCCAACCTTACCATTCCTTATCAACATTACAATCTTTCCATTACCATTGAGACAGAACCGAAAAATTTTAAGCAAGCCGCAAGCCATAGTATCTGTTGTATGGAAATTAACTATGAATGAAGAGTTGGCTGCTATGGAAGCGAACAAGACTTGGATTGTTGAATCTTTGCCACCGGGTAAAAATGTTGTGGGTTGCAAATGGATATATACTATTAAGTATAATGCTGATGGCACTATTTCTAGATACAAAGCTCGTTTGGTTTCTCAGGGTTTCACACAACAGGAGGGAATAGATTTTTCAGATACTTTTTCTCCTGTTCCTAAACTTACTACTGTGAAACTTCTTCTTGCCTTAGTTGCGGCTTGTGGTTGGCATTTAGCACAACTAGATGTGTCTAATGCATTTCTTCACAGTGATCTTGATGAGGAGATATATATGAGCTTACCTTTGGGATACACACCTGGTCCTGGTGAGGTTTTATCACCTAACCATGTTTGCCGATTGAAGAAATCAAGTTATGGGCTTAAGCAAGCCAGTAGACAGTGGTACAAGTGTTTATCAGCGGTGCTCCTTGCTAATGGATTTACACAAACTCCGTCTGACACAACCCTGTTTGTCAGGCATACGGGACAGTCCTTCATTGCTCTCTTAGTCTATGTTGTTGATATACTCATTACGAGTAGTAGTACTGAAACTATTGCTGACTTAAAGGGTCTGTTGAGTAGTGCATTCAAGGTTAAAGACTTAGGCATTCCAAAGTTCTTTCTTGGCATAGAGATTGCTCGAAATTATTCTGGCATTGCTCTTTGCCAGAGAAAGTACTCTTTGGATATCCTTGCTGATACTGGATTGTTGGCTTCTAACCTAGTACTATTCCTATGGATCCTACTGTTTCTCTGAGCCAGACCACATGTACTTTGTTGGAGAATTCTACTTCTTATCGGGCTTTGATTGGCCGATTATTGTATCTTACAATCACTCGACCGGATATTACATTTGATGTGCACCATTTGAGTCAATTTCTATCAGCTCCCACTGATGCTCATATGCATGCTGCTCATAAGATTCTTCGGTACATTAAATTGAATCCAGGACATGGTCTTTTCTATGATGCTGACTCTGCTCTTTGTTTAAATGCATTTTCTGATGCTGATTGGGCTACTTGCCTGGATACAAGATGTTATGTTACTGGTATGTGTGTTTATCTTGGCAAATCTTTGGTGAGTAGGAAGTCCAAGAAACAAGACACAGTAAGTAAAAGAAGTACTGTAGCTGAGTATAGAGGAATGGCATTGGCTACTTGTGAGCTCCTTTGGCTTCAACAACTTCTCACTGCTTTACATATTCCAGTTGCATCGCCTGCTAAGATCTTTAGTGACAACAAATCCGCGCTTCATCTTGCTACAAATCATGTGTTCCATGAACGCACAAAACATGTGGAAGTTGATTGTCACACCACCAGGGATCAAATCAAACTTGGCTTTCTCAAGGTTCTCCATGTTCCTACTAAGAATCAGCATGCTGATATTCTCACTAAGCCCCTTCACCCTGGTACATTTCACTCTCTTCTCAGCCGGATGTCACTATCAAGTCTCTTCTCCACTGCACTCACTCCATGCTTGGATCTTCGACTTGAGGGGGGCGTATTGGATAATAGTTAGCTTGTGTATACGGTTGTATACGTGTACACATTACGATACACTATATATATGAGATACACTGTACAATTACGTTTTAAGATTAATATGAAAGAGTCTAATAATGCCAGACCGAAATGACATGATATGCAGATGACAAGATATGAAGATAACGGGATGATGATAACTTTTGTTAATGACACGTTGTGTTTATTGTTCTGGCAGGGTATAAATATCCTTAACAGTTAACTATCAAATTAACTTTTAATCCTAACACACAAAACAATACTCTTGCCAAGAGAGATCATGTGTAGTACTTAGGGATCAAATCCACAAAGAGCAATTGCACACAATAGATTTCTTATTTCTAAGGACTAATCTAGGTATATATATATATCAGTAGTATTTAATCAATTTAAGAAAATATTCCTTATTAGAAGGTGTAGATGCAATATGAAAATATGCTAATAACGTAAAAATGGAAATATGCTATTAAGCTAACTAGATGTAAATGTAAATGTGCTAGACCTAGGGTTTCAAGCTTAATGGATTATAAGGAATAGGAAGCACGAGAATGTAAATATTCTAAAACTCAAATATTAACTATTTTGACCCTTTTAACTCCAACTCTCGTATGCGAGCAAAAGGAAAGACCATCGATCGACGGCTAAGGCCTGATGTCGATCAACGGTGAAATCAGAAGAAAGTGTGAACGAGATTTGATATGTGAACCAAGCTAATTAGACCAGCTCTCGCATGCGCCTAACAACCTAGTTCAATGGAGTTTATTCTATCACATAACCTATTCTCGTAGTCGTCTATGTCCTACTTTCGAGATCCTAGTTAGCTACTATATAATGAAAGCATTAAGCACAACTCAATTGATGGATATTAACTTTAACCTAGCAATCATACTTTTGAGCTAATCCATGATTGCTACCATTCAACCCTGAATTTAGTTGATAACTACTAAGACATAATTAGAGTAAGAATAATGATCTGAATATAATCCATAGATGAAATACTGGGGTTCCAATACAAGTCTCCCTAAGAAGTTATGAATCTTCTCCCTAAAAACTTTAAAACTATAATAGAATGATTGTGCATCCCTGCACACACGCACCTTTTCTGCCCCCTTTTTGGTGTAATATATAAAGTATAAATATAAAACCCTAAAATCTAGTTCAAAACTCATCCAAGGTAATCTTGTAATCTTGTGTCTTGTTTCTAAATAGAGCTTGGGATTAGCTGTCCGCGAATTTGTCATCGCTTGATGTCAAGTGTTCAACATCGATCAATCTTGGTCTTGTACCATCTGTCGATGACAAGGTTGTATCGTCGATCAACGACTATCTTGTACTTCGACTCTCTCAATGATCAGCTATGAATTATTCTCTTCTAAATGCTCGAAAAACTCCAATTATCTCTATATATCTCCAAAACGTACTTAGACCTGTAAATACCTCAAAATATAACCTAGACAAACATAATAGACCCCAAATAGAGCCTATGACATGGCCTAAAACTAGTAATAAATAGGCTATATCAGTTAACGTCAACGGCATGACATCATTGGAGTAATGTCGTCGGGGAAACGTTGGAAATAATAATATTGGGTGAAGGTGTCAGCATGATGGCGAGCCTTCGTCAAAAAGATGTTGATGGGGAAACGATGTGGAAATATAATCTCGAGTGACAACATCGGCACGACAGAAAGCCTTCGTCGGAATGATGTCACTGAAGAAATGCTATGGAAAGATAGTCTCGGGTGATGGTGTCAGCACAACAGTGAGCCTTCGTAGTAAATGATATTGTTGGGGAAACACTAGGGAGAGATAGTCTCGGGTGAAGGCATTGGCATGATAGTGAGGCTCACAGTAAACCATGGTCGCCGGACGAATGGCCTTTTGGATCTTCTATAGAGACCTCTCTAAAAGTTATCTTAGCTTCTTTCTCTAGTATTTCTACGAAGGGGAATAGTGAATGGGGATCCTATTTTCAAATATGTGACTTCATATTTATAGACAAATATGTGAGACTATTCATTTTGGCATATGCTTCTTGTTTTTGCTTAATGGGCCAATGATGATTTGTGAAGGGCTAAGTGGGGGTTTCAAACCCACTACCAAAACCTCTCAACTCCAAGCATGTGACCATTTAACTCTTGCGTCCGGCTATCGCATGAGCACCATTGCCAACGCCGGAGGCTTCCACCTTTGTCCTTTTCGTCTTCTCTTTTATCCTCCCCTAGTTTTGCTCTCTCAATCAACATGCTCTTGAAACTGAGTTAAGGTTTGGTCTCCAGCTACACTTTGCTCAAGAAGATTTTGATCCAATGATTGTTCTTCTTCCTCTAGGTTCACGGTAAGATTGTGGCTGAGGTTTCCACTGGTTGTAGTCGGCTTTGAGGGTTTCAAGGAACAAACCTGGCTTTCACACTTCAGTTTTTTCTCCTGGTTGTTGTTCCTCTTTGCGGTACAGAGAGTTTAATTCCTCTCAGTTCTGTTGTTGGTTGTGTCGTCTAGCTTCGGTAGTGGAGTTCGTATCTCTCATTGGCGTTGCGGAATGTCCGGTCTCTAGTCTTTATTATCGAATAAGTTCTGAATGCTCTCTCTCTAACTCGGATACGTGCCATGAGTCGAGATATGCAAGAGGCATATCTTGATTTAGGTTCTGACATGTGAAGGAAAGCGAGCAGTTTGGTTGCGGTCGTCTATGGCCTCGCGACGGGTGTTCCTTTAACCTTCCTTGCTTCAGATATTTTATGCTGGACTCCTTCTAGATCCTCCTTAAAAGACTAAAACGGTCCTCCTTTCGGTGGTGGTCTATGTTTTGCTCGGTCCTCCTCTCTCTCTCTCTCTCTCTCTCTCTCTCTCTCTCTCCTCTCTCTCTCTCTCTCTCTCTCTCTCTCTCTCAGCATGAGAGGGAGGTTTCACATGACACACATACTGCCCTACAATTCTTATGTATTCTTAGACTACATAAGATCATTATATTACTATATATTCCTCAACATCAAAATGTGTTACGACTTGGGGATTTTCTCTTGATTTCTTGGTGTTTGCATTTGATCCCCTTGCACATCAGAAGTGAAGCTCCTTGATGGTTATATTTCAAACCTCTCAAGATAGGTTGAACAGAAAGTTCTCAGGAATGAAGAGTCATGATTGTCATGTTTTTATGCAACGACTAATTTCATTCACTTTTGTCGAGCTGCTTCTAACAAATGTACATGAATCACTTGTAGGTAAATATTTTGATTAATTAATTATTTATGTTATGATATGTTAATTATGATCGATATGGATTTTTTTTTTGCAATATATAGCCATTATAGCATTCCTCAGTGACTTGATCACACGTACGTTCAAGGAAGATGTCATGCAACAACTCCATGAGTACATTCTGATCTTAATCTGCAACCGAGAGAAGATATTTCCTCCTGCATTTTTGACGTCATGGAACATTTAGTTGTCCACCTCCCGTACGAGGCATTGCTTCGTGGACCTGTTCATTACGGATGGATGTATCCGTATGAGCGATCTATGAAACATTTGAAAGGAATACAAAAAATCTTGCAAATGTGGAAGGGTCAATAGTTGCTGGAAGTTTGACAAAAGAAACATCGCACTTCACATCATACTACTTCACATTAGCATTCTGTACCAGAAAGAGAATTCCTAGAAGATATGATGATGGTGGATTTGTGCCAACAAATGCAGTTGACGGTGTTCCTGACATTTTCTTCCAAATTGAACGGTTTGGTGGTAAATTGAAAGAAGTTTGGTGGTCTAGCGAAAATGATAAGCATAGTTCCCACACTTATATTCTTCTCAAATGCAAGGATGCAGTGACGCATTCGTTTGAAAGGTAAATATATATTGTTTTAAGTTATATATTGAAGCTATTGTGCAATGTGTATGTTAATTATAAGTTGTGAATCTTTTTCAGATTGATTGTTAAGCAAGTTAAAGAATCAATACCACGAATATCCGCAACTGAGATGGAGAAACGAAAAAATCAACACTTTGTCAAGTGGTTAAAGACTCATGATATGGTAAACACTATAGTATAATATATTTTGATGATTCATACTACCTGGTATGGTTTCACGATTTAGTCCTAGGTCCATTAGTAAAGGTGACCACATCATCTATGTATTTCACACGAGATTTTACCTTTCACACATTTGAGTATGGAAGACGGCGGACAACAAGTAACTACAGAATATGTGTGACAGGCAAAACATACTAATACATGATTTTGCAGGAGATTGTTGAAGTTGAATTTGCGGGGTTACTGAAGCTGAAATGAGTCCTCTTCAAATGTCACTGGTTCGACCATGTTGTGAACAGAGGTACTCGGTTTAACAAATTCGGTGTTATCGATGTCAATTCTGGAAGAAGATACAACAAATTCGAGTTGTTCATCTTAGCTTCTCAAGCCTACCAAGTTAGCTTCATTCAATACCCACGCCTTAGAGATTCCGAATAACTTGTTTAAAGACTATCAAAATTACTCCTCATGGACGAATATTTACTGGAGAATAACCACCTTCGCGAGAAAAAACGTGTATTACTGAAGTTGTGGTACTTGAAAAACAAATCAATGAAATTCTTCTCATTGACCCGGATATATGTCAATATTAAGATCTTCCCGACGATAGGACGGATGAAGCAGGTGAAGTCGAGTTTGGTGAAAGTGATGATGATCATTGTACTGATATTGATGAAGACTCGAGTGACTCATAATGATGTAAAATATTTTTTTAATATTTAAATATGTTTAAGACTTCATTTAAGTGTGCTAGGTTGGATTATATTACTTGTTAGATCGGGTTTTAAAGATTTAATTGGATTATAGAGATTAAATTAAAGTTTAATTAATAATATAATTGGAGTTTAGGGTTTAAAGAGATTTAATTAAGGGTTTAGGGTTTCTATTTGATAACAAACAAACAAAAATTGAAGTTTAGGGTTTAAGGGAAATGTGAAAGAAAGATATGAAGTTATAGATAAACTTTGGGGTTTAAGGATTTGATTTTCAGGGTTTTAGACACATTTCTAGTAAATTCGTCGTAATCGAAAACACGCGCGTGGTACATTCTTCGTAACACCTTTCTAGTAAATTCGTCTTAATAAAAAACACGGGTGGTACTTTCATTGTAATACCTTCCTAATAAATTGTTCTTAATCAAAAACACGTGTGTGGTACTTTCGTCGTAATCAAAAACACGAGTGGTAGTTTCATCGTAATCAAAAACACGCGCGTCATACCTTTGTCGTAACATTACGAAGAATTTACTAGGACACCTAATTTCTGTATATACCCGAGGATCAGTCAAGAGGTTTTCCACGTGTATTCCTCCCAACCTTCTCTATGCAGTTTAAGGTATGTGTTTTTTTAGGTTAGGTAGTAAATAAGTGCTTAGTTTAGGTGGTTAGATTAGGGAACATAACTTTATTCAATGATTACATTTCATTAATTTGAAATGATTAGATATATTTTTAAAAATTAAATGGCACCTAAGAAACGACCACCCACTTATTTCGAGATGTTTGCACCCAGTGCTAGGACATCTGCTTCAGCTCCATCATCTTCTTCAGATCCAGAGGCGGTTCCCGAGTCACAGACGTCTCAGGAAGTTTCTTGGGCTTCTCCTCCTCCTTATGCATTCCAGATACACCATTTGATGCCTCCACTATCCCAGATTCATCCGGATTTTCTTCTCCCTCCATCTTCACCATACGCTACATATACAGTCGAGGATCTTCTTGCTCAGCCTAGAAGAGGAGGTCTGAAGATCCTGGAACACAATATCCCGGAGAGTACTTATTGGTAAGTTTTTTAATTTTATTAATTTTATTAATTTAAAATTTAAAATATATTTCTTATAATCCTCTAACAAGTTCATATTATTTTCAGTTTTGGAGTCCATAACTATGTCGTACGAAGCGTTTCTGACACGATCAAAAGATATTTCACCGATCCCCTTCCGAATTGGAGTATGATTCCCGAGAACATTAGGACCACGTGATTCAAATTTTTCGCGGTAAGATTTTTTATATTTTTTTATTTAATAATTAACTATTTATTTCATCTTATTATAATTCATTTTCTTTTTGCTTGTTTCAATTAAGGTGGCACTGGTCTTTAGCAATCAACGAGAGGGTTAAGAGGGAATTAGTTGCTAGAGCAAAGATCCGTCTTTGCAACACCATCTTAGATTGGAAGGACAAGTGGGACTATACGAATATGATGTGCAATCCATCGAGCTCACGAAGGATGTATGAGATGGCCCCATCGTCTTTTGGAAGCTACCCGACTCTATTCGTAAAGCCAATAGTTACTCTGCTTCCCGTAGGATGAAGGATGCGGATGGTAACTTGCTCATGCTTCATACAACCGGGCAAAACTTTCACGTTGGAGTTCGTCTACGAGTTGTAAGTTTTAATAATTTTTATGTTTATTTTCATTTTCTTATCATTATGTTATATAAAATTAATAAAATTACATTTTGCATCTTTTTGTAGGCTAAGAAGACCGGAGTGATGTCATCTTTGTCTGATCTATTCAAGATCCCGAGAATTTTGTAAATCCACGGCCGGAGAAGCTCTTTCTCGACGTGGCTGCTCGGGTTGAAGAGCGTGAGACGCATCTGACCCAAGATTCTATCGAAGGATTACCCGTAAAATTGTCTACACATGAGGTGGACATGATCTTCGAAGAGGTAAATTGTAAGACCCAAACTAGGCCGCGGTAAAGCCTCACGTCGCTCGGTCCGTACACAGACCGAACCTCTAGATTTTTGCCCTTATTTATAATTTCGCCTAACAGCGAGGGCTATCTTTAAACCTTTGCTTACGACTACCTTAGTCGATTCCTAGCTTAGATCATTTCAAATTATGCATAAGGGAATATTTTCTAGATATCATTGGTCTATCACCAATCTAATACTTGTCCGGTTTAATCACCTCAGCCTTGGTTAGCTATATCAACTACCAACTAGCTCAAAGGTCGATCCTAAACATGCACCCTTTGGTCGATGGCACCCTTTGGTCGATGGCACCCTTTGGTCGATGGCACCTTTTGGTCCTCGTACCCTTTGATACTCACAACCCTTGGCACCTCATGCCTTTTGGTTACTTGCACCCTTTGGTAACTCACAACCCTTGGTGACTCATGACTCTTGGCACTCGGACCCTTTGGGACATTCAGACCGTTCAGACCAACCGTCCATGCTATGGCATGATCTGGACTGTCCACATAACCGACCCATTGGGACTTGATCCAATCCACTTGGACCGACTAAAGGCCATAACCCAATAGCCCATACAATCCCAATGAACCACGGAATCCCCTTTCCAGGACAAAGGAACGGTTCATGGTTATGACCCATCAGACCATCCGTCCAATCGGCCATGAACCAATGAACCCACGGAATTCCCCTTTCCAGGACAAAGGCAAACCGGTTCATGGTTATGACCCATCAGACCATCCGTCCAATCGGCCATGAACCAACGATCGTGGTTGGTTCCACTTGAACATGACCTTGGCTCTTACCAAGACATTTCCGTGACCAAACCACAGATTCATCACTCAAATACAGAGTAGGAGAAAAAGAACCAGTATTGAAAAGAAGAAGGAAGAGATCCGGATGCAGTTGGACCAAAACCCAACCCATAACCACGATCTTACCGATCAATGATCCATGGCGATGGTTCGCCAATAACATCCATTACCTGGAACGTCCATGATGTTAATGACCACGCCTTTATCAAGTCTTATCATTCACTTCCAGGAATTATAAGATCCATTCATGGATCGTGCATCACATCCCATGAACTTCCATGAAACAGTCTCTCTACGAACTTCCCCCTTTAAGGCTATATCATCCTTTGGAAGTGAAGTCCGGCCCTCTCTCTTCTTTCCTGGTGAATTGCGTGTGTTACCAGACTCAGGAGAAAGGTTTGAGTGTTGATATCAATGATCAAAACCCATCATAAGGTCGTTCTCAACTTCCCTCATGATCTCTCTCAAAACAGTCTCCATATCGCCTACACATGCATACCGATATTGGATTATTGAATCCGACTCTCTCTCCTTTTCTCTCTGTATTTTCTTCTGTATGTGATGTCTCTTTTCGTGCCCAGGGTCCCCCTATTTATAGAGGACGAGGGGGTAAGTCTTGCCCCACGAACAGGCACGACTTGTAGGTGAAAGGGCATGACTTGGTCGATAGGTTGCACCCCTTGACCACAAGCATCCCTTCGCCCATAACTGACCCTTCTTGGGTCGATACCAAGCCCAAACAGAAACCCAGGCCCACAAGGCTTAGCCCATGGCCTTACCCAAGGGTCCTCCAGGCCCTAACCACCATGGCTGGACCACCTCGGCCCACCACCGGCCCGGACCCGGACCAACTGCCCAGTCCCGAACACTCCGTCCAGCTGAGTTGAGCTGATCCCCAGCTGGTCCAGCTGAGTGAGCTGGTAGCTCAGCTGAATGAGATGACCTAAGTAGTGTTGAGCTAGGCTGAGCTTGGTCGAGCTAGGTTTAGCTGGTCGAGCTGGCCGTACACTTCGTCAGCTGCCAAAACACTCGTCTAGCTCTTTTGACTTGTTTCTTTCCCTCTCTTTTGGTTAAGTCCTCAAAAACTTAAGCCATCCTGAATGTGGGACGTTTGTAACTTGATCTAAATGATCCTTAGCTCATTTCCTCGAACCATGGTCAGTCACATGATCCTTATTCAGGATTGGGGATGCTACAAGTCTCCCCCACTTACGATGGATTCGTCCTCGAATCCGAATCAATTGTTTCTTCAGAAACAAACTTGATCTTGCCGGTTGTCTCTTTGACAATTTCCGGTCTAATCATACTACGCTCCCCCACTTGG
The DNA here is from genome assembly GCA_905132885.1 of Moricandia moricandioides. Classification (NCBI taxonomy): domain Eukaryota; kingdom Viridiplantae; phylum Streptophyta; class Magnoliopsida; order Brassicales; family Brassicaceae; genus Moricandia; species Moricandia moricandioides. The sequence goes on from CAJHQQ010000786.1 coordinate 30,609, forward strand.
GTCCAGCATAGGGGTGTCCTACATGGACGCCCATATAGAGATTCGTATGCCGACATGCCAATACTCTTATGGAAGCTGTTGTTGTACGCAATTCTACCAAAGGTAGATGTCTCTCCCAGGAATCACCCTAGTCCAAGACACGTGCTCGCAACACATCTTCCAACGTTCGAATTGTACGTTCCAATTGTCCATCCGTCTGTGGGTGATAGGCGATACTCATGTTTACTCTTGTTCCCAGCGCTTTCTGAAAAGCATTCCAGAAATGAGATGTAAAACGGGAGTCCCTATCTGATACAATACTAGCCGGCACACCATGTAGTCGGAGAAAACTCATCGATGTACTTGGGTACAATCCGAATCAAAGCTCTCCGATTACTTGATGGCCACAAAGTGTGCCGATTTGTTCAGGTGATCCACCATGAACCAAATCGCATCTTTCTTATTCCTTGGCGTTGGGAACCTAGTCACAAAACCCTTTGTGATATGGTCCCACTCCCATTCCGGAATAGACAAGTTATGTAACAACCCACTCAGAACCTAATGCTTAGCCTTGATGAGTTGACAAGTGAAATACTTATCCAACCATTCGGCCACATCAGCCTTCATACGGATCCAATGATAGTACTTCATGAGGTTCTCGTACATCTTGGGTGTACCGAGATTTTGGACTTATGAGATTCTCTCATAATCTCCTCCTTTAGTACTCTACCATCAGGAACGCTAATCCTTCCACAGACAAGGATTGTACCATCCTTCGCGGTTTGGTACTCAATCCCATATTCAGAGAAACCTTCCTTAGGTTCTCATCTTGTCCTTGATCATGTACTATGACTCGTTCAATCTGAACGTAATCGCAAGTCCCATGATCCGAGTAATTCATGGCTAAGTCGTAATACATACTCAACAAATCGCCTATCCTAGGCAACATGTACTTGTTCTTCACAGTAACCATGTTCAACCCTTGATAGTCGATACACAGACACATGCTACCATCCTTCTTTTTCACAAGAGGACTGGTGCATTCCAAGGGAACTACTCGAACGTATGAACCCCTTGTCAAGCAATTCTTCCAATTGCTTATTTAGCTCGGCCATCTTGGCCGGAGCCATTCGATACGGACTCTTGGACAGTGGAGTTGCCCATGGTTCCAGTTCAATCATGAATGAATCCGACCTATCAGGGGGACACCCTGTAGCGAACGGAACACATTCGGGAACTCAGACACCAACGAGTCCTCAGACTTTGACGTATGTCCCTCACTGGACATTGTCATAATTTGATCCTTGCCTCACGGGCTCAATCAAATTGAAATCCCAACCCTAGGTCAATCTCCGACTTGGTTGTACTGCGACCATGGTCCCTTCTTGGACGTGGTCGACTTTAGCTCGGCCATCTCGGCTGGAGCCATTTGATACGGACTCTAGGACAGTGGAGCTGTCCTTGGTTCTAGTTCGATCATGAATGGATCCGACCTACCAGGGGGGACACCCTGTAGCGAACGGAACACATCCGGGAACTCAGACACCAACGAGTCCTCAGACAGATCATTTAGATCAACAGAATTGCCGCACTCCATAGTGGTGATTGTGGCCAGAAGGGCCTCACAACCCTGACATAGCATCCGTTCCACACGGACTACTGAAACCACTACTTCTACTAGAGCCGGACTCAGAATTTGGTACTCAACCGGTGAGGTCCAATCTCCAATCGCACACAACCCTTGTGGCAATCGAGAGTGGCCCGATACTTTCCCAACCAGACCATGCCTAGGATCACCTCGTGATACTGTAGGCGAACAACGATCAGATCCACAGGTAGATTCTTACCTTGGATCGTCACCGGGACATTTGTCATAAGGCCTAGTGATTTCATGACTTGCCCACTGGCAGCCTTCACTAACCTCAAATTATCCCCAGATTCTAAACAGAACAGACCCTTTCCAACCAGCTATGGGCTCACGAAACTGTGTGTAGCCTCTGTGTTGGAAAATACTTGTGGTTCCACACCACCAGTAATGAGGGTCCCTAGACGATTAAGATCTCGGTTTGATCACACATTTGGAAAACGACCCATACCATTCTCCAAAGTGTCACACTTTTGCGAATGCTGACACCATTCACAAGAGTGTTTATAGTATATCTCAACCCTCATCATACAAGGACCTAGACGATTAGGATCTCGGTTTGATCACACATTTAGAAAACGTCCCATACCATTTTCCAAAGTGTCACACTTTTGCGAATGCTCACACCATTCACAAGAGTGTTTATAATATACCTCAATCCTCATGTCCTTTCAAGACCATTCATTATTCCTTAGTAACTAGGTTGGCAAACCTTCTAGTATAAGGTTCTTGTCCTTAGAGATTGTATCTTGGCTAAGCCGCTTCACCTTGGAACTTCACCGTTCTCAAGCGTGATAACCTGCTTACCTCAACTCTCTCTTGGCTCACCCTAACTAAGGTTTTTTAGAACAACCTTAGTTTTCAGAAAAGAATGTCGGTTTGAACTCAACATCGTTGAGCATGGTCCTAAACAGGATCAAGCATGCTCTGATACCAACTTGTAAGACCCAAACCCGGCCGACTAAGCCGCGGTTAAAGTCTCACGTCGCTCGGTCCGTACACAGACCGAACCTCTAGATTTTTGCCCTTATTTATAATTTCGCCTAACAGCGAGGGCTATCTTTAGACCTTAGCTTACGACTACCATAGTCGATTCCTAGCTTAGATCCTCTCAACTTATGCACAGCGGAATATTTTCTAGATACCATTGATCAATGACCAATCTAATACTTGTCCGGTTTAATCGCCTCAGCCTTGGTTAGCTATATCAACTACCAACTAGCTCAAAGGTCGATCCTAAACCCAAACCAAGTCATACTGATCTGAGGTTCCATTCCCCTCGATCATTCTACTAGCATCCTAACCAGATACTAATATAACCAGTATTCGATAAATCATACCTTGGCCACATCCACGGAGCTTAGTAGCTCATCGGACCTCCATTGACCCGAACTACACTTACTTGTCTAATGAACCATTAGACTCATTGAGTGTCTTCTTATATCTTATCTTATTGCTACATAAGACAAATCCCTTTGGGTACTTAGTCATTCAACCAACCATCCCCACAGACTAAGGTAACCCTCGAGAAGTCTTCAATCAGTTAAGGATATGCATTTGGCCCTTATCGGCTCATACAACATCCAGCCTCGTTTCACCGTATAGGCAATAGTACCAAGTCCCTTTCTGGACTGAGAATGCCCATCATATCCTAAGTCAATCATCCAACCATCCTCACATGACTTAGAACTGATGAGTCTTCATCTTGCCTGATCGGCATTGGCCTATATCCGAGACAACCGATCTAACGTGTTCATAGCAAACGATGTATTCATTAATCAGGTTAGATCCGACACCTTGATCCATCCTTATGGATCAGGTCGTCCCTTCTCAACCATGACTAGATCATATACAACTTTACTTGAACAATCACACCTACTCGGTCACGATCCATTCGTACCTCCTCGGTCCCGAATCATTCGTACCCTTTCAGACCCGAACCGTTCGTACCCTTTCGGTCCCGACCCGTTCGTACCCTTTCGGTCCCGACCCGTTCGCACCCTTTCGGTCCCGACCCGTTCGCACCCTTTCGGTCCCGACCCGTTCGCATCCCTTGGATCACAATACGTTCGTACCTCTTGGATAACGACACGTTCGTACATTTTGGATCACGACACGTTCGTACCTTTTGGATCACGACACGTTCGTACCTTTTGGATCACGACACGTTCGTACCTTTTGGATCACGACACGTTCGTATGTCCTGACTTAACAAGTCATGGACTGAACCATATGGACCAGACAGAACCTGCACCCAATGGCACCGTTTGGAACATGCACCCTTTGGTCGATGGCACCCTTTGGTCGATGGCACCTTTTGGTCCTCGTACCCTTTGATACTCACAACCCTTGGCACCTCATGCCTTTTGGTTACTTGCACCCTTTGGTAACTCACAACCCTTGGTGACTCATGACTCTTGGCACTCGTACCCTTTGGGACATTCCAACCGTTCAGACCAACCGCCCATGCTATGGCATGATCCGGACTGTCCACATAACCGACCCATTGGGACTTGATCCAATCCACTTGGACCGACTAAAGGCCATAAACCAATAGCCCATACAAGCCCAATGAACCCACGGAATTCCCCTTTCCAGAACAAAGGCAAACCGGTTCATGGTTATGACCCATCAGACCATCCGTCCAATCGGCCATGAACCAACGATCGTGGTTGGTTCCACTTGAACATGACCTTGGCTCTTACCAAGACATTTCCGTGACCAAACCACAGATTCATCACTCAAATACAGAGTAGGAGAAAAAGAACCAGTATTGAAAAGAAGAAGGAAGAGATCCGGATGCAGTTGGACCAAAACCCAACCCATAACCACGATCTTACCGATCAATGATCCATGGCGATGGTTCGCTAATATCATCCATTACCTGGAACGTCCATGATGTTAATGACCACGCCTTTATCAAGTCTTATCATTCACTTCCAGGAATGATAAGATCCATTCATGGATCGTGCATCACATCCCATGAACTTCCATGAAACAGTCTCTCTACGAACTTCCCCCTTTAAGGCTATATCATCCTTTGGAAGTGAAGTCCGGCCCTCTCTCTTCTTTCCTGGTGAATTGCGTGTGTTACCAGACTCATTAGAAAGGTTTGAGTGTTGATATCAATGATCAAAACCCATCAGAAGGTCGTTCTCAACTTCCCTCATGATCTCTCTCAAAACAGTCTCCATATCGCCTACACATGCATACCGATATTGGATTATTGAATCCGACTCTCTCTCCTTTTCTCTCTGTATTTTCTTCTGTATGTGATGTCTCTTTTCGTGCCCAGGGTCCCCCTATTATAGAGGACGAGGGGGTAAGTCTTGCCCCACGAACAGGCACGACTTGTAGGTGAAAGGGCATGACTTGGTCGATAGGTTGCACCCCTTGACCACAAGCATCCCTTCGCCCATAACTGACCCTTCTTGGGTCGATACCAAGCCCAAACAGAGACCCAGACCCACCAGGCTTAGCCCATGGCCTTACCCAAGGGTCCACCAGGCCCTAACCACCATGGCTGGACCACCTCGGCCCACCACCGGCCCGAACCCAGACCAACTGCCTAGTACCCGAACACTCCGTCCAGCTGAGTTGAGCTGATCCCCAGCTGGTCCAGCTGAGTGAGCTGGTAGCTCAGCTGAATGAGCTGACCTAAGTAGTGTTGAGCTAGGCTGAGCTTGGTCGAGCTAGGTTTAGCTGGTCGAGCTGGCCGTACACTTGGTCCAGCTGCCCAAACACTCGTCTAGCTCTTTTGACTCGTTTCTTTCCCTCTCATTTGGTTAAGTCCTCATAAACTTAACCCATCCTGACCATGGGACATTTGTAACTTGATCTAAATGATCCTTAGCTCATTTCCTCAAACCATGGTCAGTCACATGATCCTTATTCAGGATTGGGGATGCTACAAGTCCCCCCACTTACGATGGATTCGTCCTCGAATCCGAATCAATTGTTTCTTCAGAAACAAACTTGATCTTGCCGGTTGTCTCTTTGACAATTTCCGGTCTAATCATGCTACGCTCCCCCACTTGGGTCCAGCATAGGGGTGTCCTACATGGACCCCCATACAGAGATTCGTATACCGACATGCCAATACTCTTACGGAAGCTGTTGCTCTACGCAATTCTACCAAAGGTAGATGTCTCTCCCAGGAATCAACCTAGTCCAAGACACGTGCTCGCAACATATGTTTCAACGTTTGAATTATACGTTCCAATTGTCCATCCGTCTGTGGGTGATAGGCGATACTCATGTTTACTCTCGTTCCCAGCGCTTTCTGAAAAGCATTCCAGAAATGAGATGTAAAACGGGAGTCCCTATCTGATACAATACTAGCCGGCACACCATGTAGTCGGAGAAAACTCATCGATGTACTTGGGTACAATCCGATCAACATCTCCGATTACCTGATGGCCAGAAAGTGTGCCAATTTGTTCAGGTGATCCACCATGAACCAAATCGCATCTTTCTTATTCCTTGGCGTTGGGAACCCAGTCACAAAACCCTTTGTGATATGGTCCCACTCCCATTCCGGAATAGACAAGTTATGTAACAAACCACTCAGAACCTAATGCTTAGCCTTGATGAGTTGACAAGTGAAATACTTATCCAACCATTCGGCCACATCAGCCTTCATACGGATCCAATGATAGTACTTCATGAGGTTCTGGTACATCTTGGTTGTACCGAGATTTTTAGACTTATGAGATTCTCTCATAATCTCCTCCTTTAGTACTCTACCATCAGGAACGCAAATCCTTCAACAAAATAGGATTGTACCATCCTTCGCGGTTTGGTACTCAATCCCATGTTTAGAGAAACCTTCCTCAGGTTCTCATCTTGTCCTTGATCATGTACTCTGACTCGTTCATTCTGAACGTAATCACAAGTCCCATGATCCGAGAAATTCATGGCTAAGTCGTAACACATACTCAACACATCGTCTATCCTAGGCAACATGTACTTGTTCTTCACAGTAACCATGTTCAACCCTTGATAGTCGATACACAGAAACATGCTACCATCCTTCTTTTTCACAAGAGGACTGGTGCATCCCAAGGGAACTACTCGGACGTATGAACCCCTTGTCAAGCAATTATTGAAATTGCTTCCTTAGCTCGACCATCTCGGCCAGAGCCATTTGTTATGGACTCTTGGACAGTGGAGCTGTCCCTGGTTCTAGTTCGATCATGAATGGGTCCGACCTACCAGGGGGACACCCTGTAGCGAACGGAACACATTCGGGAACTCAGACACCAACGAGTCCTCAGACTTTGACTTCTGTCCCTCACTGGACATTGTCATAATTTGATCCTCGCCTCATGGGCTCGATCAAATTGAAATCCCAACCCTAGGTCAATCTCCGACTTGGTTGTACTGCGACCATGGTCCCTTCTTGGACGTGGTCGACTTTAGCTCGGCCATCTCGGCTGGAGCCATTTGATACGGACTCTATGACAGTGGAGCTGTCCTTGGTTCTAGTTCGATCATGAATGGATCCGACCTACCAGGGGGGACACCCTGTAGCGAACGGAACACATCCGGGAACTCAGACACCAACGAGTCCTCAGACAGATCATTTAGATCAACAGAATTGCTGCACTCCATAGTGGTGATTGTGGCCAGAAGGGCCTCACAACCCTGACATAGCATCCGTTCCACTCGGACTACTGAAACCACTACTTCTACTAGAGCCGGACTCAGAATTTGGTACTCAACCGGTGAGGTCCAATCTCCAATCGCACACAACCCTTGTGGCAATCGAGAGTGGCCCGATACTTTCCCAACAGACCATGCCTAGGATCACCTCGTGATACTGTAGGCGAACAACGATCAGATCCACAGGTAGATTCTTACCTTGGATCGTCACCGGGACATTTGTCATAAGGCCTAGTGATTGTATGACTTGCCCACCGGCAGCCTTCACTAACCTCAAATTATCCCCAGATTCTAAACAGAACAGACCCTTTCCGACCAGCTCTGGGCTCACGAAACTGTGTGTAGCCCCTGTGTCGAAAAGTACGTGTGGTTCTACACCACCGATCATGAGGGTCCCTAGACGATTAGGATCTCGGTTTGATCACACATTTGGAAAACGTCCCATACCATTCTCCAAAGTGTCACACTTTTGCGAATGCTGACACCATTCACAAGAGTGTTTATATTATATCTCAACCCTCATCATACAAGGACCTAGACAATTAGGATCTCGGTTTGATCACACATTTGGAAAACGTCCCATACCATTCTCCAAAGTGTCACACTTTTGCGAATGCTGACACCATTCACAAGAGTGTTTATAATATACCTCAATCCTCATGTCCTTTCAAGACCATTCATTATTCCTTAGTAACTAGGTTGGCAAACCTTCTAGTATAAGGCTCTTGCCCTTAGAGACTGTATCTTGGCTAAGCTGCTTCACCTTGGAACTTCCCAGTTCTCAAGCGTGAAACACTACTTACCTCAACTCTCTCTTGGCTCACCCTAACTAAGGTTTTTAGAACCAACTTAGTTTTCAGAAAAAATGTCGGTTTGAACTCAACATCTTTGAGCATGGTCCTAAACAGGATCAAGCATGCTCTGATACCAACTTGTAAGACCCAAACCCGGCCGACTAAGCCGCGGTTAAAGTCTCACGTCGCTCGGTCCGTACACAGACCGAACCTCTAGATTTTTGCCCTTATTTATAATTTCGCCTAACAGCGAGGGCTATCTTTAGACCTTAGCTTACGACTACCATAGTCGATTCCTAGCTTAGATCCTCTCAACTTATGCACAGCGGAATATTTTCTAGATACCATTGATCAATGACCAATCTAATACTTGTCCGGTTTAATCGCCTCAGCCTTGGTTAGCTATATCAACTACCAACTAGCTCAAAGGTCGATCCTAAACCCAAACCAAGTCATACTGATCTGAGGTTCCATTCCCCTCGATCATTCTACTAGCATCCTAACCAGATACTAATATAACAAGTATTCGATAAATCATACCTTGGCCACATCCACGGAGCTTAGTAGCTCATCGGACCTCCATTGACCCGAACTACACTTACTTGTCTAATGAACCATTAGACTCATTGAGTGTCTTCTTATATCTTATATTATTCCTACATAAGACAAATCCCTTTAGGTACTTAGTCATTCAACCAACCATCCCCACAGACTAAGGTAACCCTCGAGAAGTCTTCAATCAGTTAAGGATATGCATTTGGCCCTTATCGGCTCATACAACATCCAGCCTCGTTTCACCGTATAGGCAATAGTACCAAGTCCCTTTCTGGACTGAGAATGCCCATCATATCCTAAGTCAATCATCCAACCATCCTCACATGACTTAGAACTGATGAGTCTTCATCTTGCCTGATCGGCATTGGCCTATATCCGAGACCACCGATCTAACGTGTTCATAGCAAACGATGTATTCATTAATCAGGTTAGATCCGACACCTTGATCCATCCTTATGGATCAGGTCGTCCCTTCTCAACCATGACTAGATCATATACAACTTTACTTGAACAATCACACCTACTCGGTCACGATCCATTCGTACCTCCTCGGTCCCGAATCATTCGTACCCTTTCAGACCCGAACCGTTCGTACCCTTTTGGTCCCGACCTGTTCGTACCCTTACGGTCCTGACCCATTCGCACCCTTTCGGTCCCGACCCGTTCGCACCCTTTCGGTCCCGACCAGTTCGCACCCTTCGGTCCCGACCCGTTTGCATCCCTTGGATCACAATACGTTCATACCTCTTGGATCACGACACGTTCGTACATTTTGGATCACGACACGTTCGTATCTTTTGGATCACGACACGTTCGTACCTTTTGGATCACGACACGTTCGTACCTTTTGGATCACGACACGTTCGTACCTTTTGGATCACGACACGTTCGTACCTTTTGGATCACGACACGTTCGTACCTTTTGGATCACGACACGTTCGTATGTCCTGACTTAACAAGTCATGGACTGAACCATATGGACCGGACAGAACCTGCACCCAATGGCACCGTTTGGAACATGCACCCTTTGGTCGATGGCACCCTTTGGTCGATGGCACCTTTTGGTCCTCGTACCCTTTGATACTCGCAACCCTTGGAACCTCATGCCTTTTGGTTACTTGCACCCTTTGGTAACTCACAACCCTTGGTGACTCATGACTCTTGGCACTCGTACCCTTTGGGACATTCCAACCGTTCAGACCAACCGTCCATGCTATGGCATGATCCGGACTGTCCACATAACCGACCCATTGGGACTTGATCCAATCCACTTGGACCGACTAAAGGCCATAACCCAATAGCCCATACAAGCCCAATGAACCCACGGAATTCCTTTTTCCAGAACAAAGGCAAACCAGTTCATGGTTATGACCCATCATACCATTCGTCCATTCGGCCATGAACCAACGATCGTGGTTGGTTCCACTTGAACATGACCTTGGCTCTTACCAAAACATTTACGTGACCAAACCACACATTCATCACGCAAATACAGAGTAGGAGAAAAAGAACCAGTATTGAAAAGAAGAAGGAAGAGATCCGGATGCAGTTGGACCAAAACCCAACCCATAACCACGATCTTACCGATCAATGATCCATGGCGATGGTTCGCTAATATCATCCATTACCTGGAACGTCCATGATGTTAATGACCACGCCTTTATCAAGTCTTATCATTCACTTCCAGGAATGATAAGATCCATTCATGGATCGTGCATCACATCCCATGAACTTCCATGAAACAGTCTCTCTACGAACTTCCCCTTTTAAGGCTATATCATCCTTTGGAAGTGAAGTCCGGCCCTCTCTCTTCTTTCCTGGTGAATTGCGTGTGTTACCAGACTCATTAGAAAGGTTTGAGTGTTGATATCAATGATCAAAACCCATCAGAAGGTCGTTCTCAACTTCCCTCATGATCTCTCTCAAAACAGTCTCCATATCGCCTACACATGCATACCGATATTGGATTATTGAATCCGACTTTCTCTCATTTTCTCTCTGTATTTTCTTCTGTATGTGATGTCTCTTTTCGTGCCCAGGGTCCCCCTATTATAGAGGACGAGGGGGTAAGTCTTGCCCCACGAACAGGCACGACTTGTAGGTGAAAGGGCATGACTTGGTCGATAGGTTGCACCCCTTGACCACAAGCATCCCTTCGCCCATAACTGACCCTTCTTGGGTCGATACCAAGCCCAAACAGAGACCCAGACCCACCAGGCTTAGCCCATGGCCTTACCCAAGGGTCCACCAGGCCCTAACCACCATGGCTGGACCACCTCGGCCCACCACCGGCCCGGACCCGGACCAACTGCCTAGTACCCGAACACTCCGTCCAGCTGAGTTGAGCTGATCCCCAGCTGGTCCAGCTGAGTGAGCTGGTAGCTCAGCTGAATGAGCTGACCTAAGTAGTGTTGAGCTAAGCTGAGCTTGGTCGAGCTAGGTTTAGCTGGTCGAGCTGGCCGTACACTTCGTCCAGCTGCCAAAACACTCGTCTAGCTCTTTTGACTCGTTTCTTTCCCTCTCTTTTGGTTAAGTCCTCATAAACTTAACCCATCCTGACCATGGGACGTTTGTAACTTGATCTAAATGATCCTTAGCTCATTTCCTCGAACCATGGTCAGTCACATGATCCTTATTCAGGATTGGGGATGCTACAAGTCTCCAAGAAAGAAAGGGTGGACGATGGGAATAGGATCTACCAACGACGTTCCAAAGAAAATTTGTCTTGCTCGTCGAGCCGGGATGAGAAGAATGCTCGGCTGAAGGCTTAAGTGGACGACCAGCAGGTTTGTTTGCAATCCCTATAGGATCTTCTCGACGTTATGGCGGTTGGAAACCCGGCTCTACAGAGAGCATTGGATGAGAGAGTTGGAAGCTCAGTGGGCAACCGCCTCTCTCCGATCATGTGGACGAGCCTCGAGACTCTACGGGAGGGAACAACACATTCAACAACTACTTTGACAATGTCGACCTCCTTTAGATTAACTTTTGTTTTAAATATTTTCATTTTTTATTATAAATTTAAATATTATTTTATGACTTTTATATATTTAGTTTTTCATATTGAAAAAATATTTAAATTTTGAATATTTAAATATAATTTTTATTTTATAATCTTAGTAATATTTTTATTTTATTATTTGATTACAATTCCATATAAAATCCTCGTAAAATAGACAATGAATTTATAAGGAAGAAGTTGTAAAGTCCTCTTCAACTTTACAATAAATTTACATGGAATTACTTGTAAATTCGTCGTAATATATTACGAGCAGTTAACAAGGTATGACATGTAAATTCGTCGTAAAGAATACAAGTCTTCAATGACTACTTTACTAGGAAGTATTACGAGGCATTTATGAGGTCCTATTACGAGGTAATTACGACGAATCTTTCCCTTGTCTATTATGACGAATCTGTTTCGTAGTAAACATTACAATGTTACGAAGAATCATGCATTACGACGGGCGTTTTACAATGAAACATGATTCCTTAATTCCTCGTAATGGCGCCTTATTACGACGAATTAACAAATAATAGTACCCTTGTAATAAGTGCGTTTTCTTGTAGTGAAATGAAACAAAGTTGTATAGAGCTTACAAATTTTCATTTGAGATAGAACTTTAGAAGTTTAAAGTAGTTCGGATGTGTGGAGAGATAAATGTAAGTATATCAGAATCTACTTTGTCAGATACAAAGATTTCATGTAAACTTGGAAAAGTTAAACAAATCTCCATAAAATATTTTTTTTGCAGAGTTTTAATGTCAAGATTGGTTTATTATGTAATATAGGCAATAAGGGCAGCATGTCATTGTAATTTAGAAAATAATGATGAACAATTCAAATGTGTATCTACCTAATTACTTTATGGGAAAATTGCAATTCTACTACAAGTTTGATATCACTTTGCAAATTTACCTTTAATGAATGACAATTTTTAAAAATACCTTTAAATTATGATCAAAATAGGCTAAATTATTTTTTCTAAATATTTATAAAACATTTAAAAACTCAATTCCACTCTTTCAACACTAAACCTAAAACAATAATCGCTAAAGTGTAAATCCAAATATTAATATATTTTGATTAAATGTATTTTTGTAAAGTGATAATTAACTTTTGTTATTCTTATCAATTTCTCTTACTTTATAATGCTTATGTTTGAGAGTGCAAATACTCAAAAAATAAATATGATATATTTTGGTATAAAATATTTAATCCAGTTTAAAGTAGTAATTCAATTGATATATAAGAAAAGATAATTAAATAAATTTTAAATAAATATTTGTTGTATTTGTTATTTAAAAAACACAAAACAAAAACGTGTTCGTCCTTGCTATTTAGTGCAACACTATTGCCACTATCCAAAAGAAAGAATCTCACTATAGTTATTTATGACTGCAGAAAAGATGAAATATATTTTACACGTCATTATAAAGTTATACTCCCTCAGTTTAATTATAATTGTCACTTTAGGTTTTTGCACACGGATTAAGAAAACAATTAATTTCACATATTTTCTATATAAAAACATAATTACCTATACATTTAACTATATTTCAACCAATAGAAAAATAAATTGCAGCATAAAATTAATAAATTTTACATCGAAAACGACATTTATTTTGTAACAAAAAAAATTTTCTAAAACGACACTTAATATAAAACGGAGAGAATACAATCTTATCGAAGTTGCTCTTATGTGAACAGAATTAGATATGATTATGTTATTATTGCTTGAGATTAACTTTTGAAATAGAGTTCATTAACACCTTAAACATCAAAATTATTTCGTTACTATATTAAACCATCAAATTAAATTTTTATCACAAAAAAAAAAAAATTGCTGACTTGTTCATCAAGTCAAAATATAAGGTGACGTATTAAGTTTTAAAAAAAATATTTAATAAATTAATTAATTAACAATAATAAAATTGAAAACTAAATGAAAAATTAAAATATTTTCTTTAAAAATCAAAATATTTTTATTTAAATAATATTTTTAATTATTTTTAATTTATATTGTTAAATTAGTTTATTAATTAAATAATTAAAAATATTTTTCAAAAAAAATCATATGTCACCTTATTTATTTGTAAACCTATTACATTTTATTCTTGATGAACAAATAAGTTACGCTAAAAGCTTTTATCATACAAAAACAATTTTATGGTTTAATATGCTAGTTAAATAACTTAATTATTTAAAATGTAAGTAAATGTCAATTTAATACAAAACAAACAAAAATCAATACAACATTTATTCGGAACTTACTGTGCATTCTCTCATCAATGCAAAATCGTAAACATGGAAATTACATCTAATTTAGTCTTTGGTGGATCCCCATGATGTAAAGATAACAGAAAGTATAACATTGGTTTGGATTCAAGTAGTCGATAGAGATGGATGACACTTCACCAATAATGAGAAATATACGGTGAAATATGGATATAAAGTGGAACTAGTTTATCCCAACAGAGAGAAAATGTTGCCAGTGTATGGAGCCACGAATGATCTCTCCCCTAAAAGTAACATTTTCTCTCTTGCAAGTAGAACGAGTTTATCCCGACAGAGAGAAAACTTTGCTAGAGTATATTCTTCCACCAAAAATAAAAAAAAATTATGGGAAATAGTGTCAGGATGCATAGTGGTTTAAAAAAATGCAAGCGAGAACGATTCAAGGTAATATATATTGTGCCAGATGTGGAGTATCGAGGAATCAGTAAAACATGTGTTCTTTGAATGTCCACTAACCGTTCAAGTTCGGGCACTCTCATGGATTCCATCATATCCAAACATTTTCCCTACCCAAACACTTTTCGCAAATATGGACCATTTGTATTGGAGAGTTTCCCCGCATATGGAAGATCATCAATTTGTCTGGATTTTATGGTATATTTTGAAACGATAAAACGAAAAAGTTTTTAACAACATGGATGTTGATCCCCGTGATACTCTCAAACTGACAGAAACTGAATCATTAAGCTGAGGCCCAAGTTTTACTCACACAAAGGATCACCCGAACTAGGGTGCTGGAGGTGACAACTTTACCTTTTATACCAGGAAAATGGTGTTTTAGAGATGGGTCATGGAAAGTTCAAGAAAATTTCTCGAAGCAAGGTTGGTATAGTACATTGAAAGGCTTTGATGACTTAATGGGAGTTAGGAACACCATGGCGAGTTTTTCAGCCCTTCATTTGGAAATAGAAGCGTTCATATGGACAATGGAATGTATGAAGAATTTACGCCAGTTTTATGTCATTTTGGCAACAGATTATTTTCAATTAGTTAAAATGATTTCAGAACTAGAAGAATGACCAGTATTTGTAAGTTATTTGGGAGATATCAAAATTTTGAAAGAAAGTTTCTTTACCTCGGAGCTTATTCATATACCACAAACGCAAAATTTAAAAACGAACAGTTTTGCACGTGGTGTCAGACAACAAGCGTCATTTGTTGTTCATATAGATGTAGAGTTACCAGCTTGGTTTGAAGAGTCTTGATAAATATGTTTATGTTGATGACAAAAGGAGAAAAAATACAGGATAAAAAAAAGACAAGAAAAATGTCGAGTTCTTTTGTTCACTGTGATATGAATTGTGAATGCAACGGATTAAATTGAATGGATAATTACGTTGAACACATAACTTTTGGAAATTCCAAAGGTGATTTGGTGGTCTCTCCTCTTTGCTTTTCATAGTTTTTCTAATCGTCTAGTGAGAACTGTGACAACATTTATGGTTGTCCAAACGGTAAAATTTAAATAATAAAAATGTAAGAATATAAATACTAGTATATAATGTTCAGAAAAATAATACAAATTATTATAGAATAAAATATAAAAAAATAAACTAACAGACTAAATATTAATTAGGGTAAATCTCTCAAATAGCCATTTTAAAAGTTTTTGTCACAAAAATAAACTTGGAGAGAAAAGATGATTAAAATAGACCTTTTTTATTTTGAAAATTTTAATATTTTTTTAAAAAAATTAATTTTTAAACCTCAAATTCAAAACTTCAACTCCATAACTCTAAACCCTAAGTTTAGATTAATTAACCCAAAGATATAAATATATATTTACATCATTTAATAAAGTCTATTTTGGTCATTTTTCTCTTTAAGTGTTATTTTTGGGACAAAAACTTTTTAAAGTCTATTTTGGTCTTTATCTCTATTATAATTATAACACAATAATTTTATAAAAAATTTAAGCTTTTATTGTTAAATGCTATATTGTTTTTCAGCTAAAATAATTAAATCAATTTGATATTTAAACGAAGGTAAATTTTATCAAGTTTAGTTTAAAAATATTTTAGAAAATATACCTAAAGCTATTATCATTAACCACTCTAGTTACTTTTATTTGTCAATAATTAACAATTATCTACATTTTTGTAACATAATTGTTACTCTTTTTGTAACAATTATCTACATTTTTGTTACTTAAGAAATCCATCTTCTCATCATAAATTCATGTATTCTTTATCCTAACTATTAATGTGCTTTCGTAGTATAATCTCATGTTTTTATAATTATATTATGCCCTTAAATTTTATATAAGATGATGCCTTTGATTTTTTTTTTTTTAAATGTTCGCTGCCCTAAGCGAATGTTTACTTTTTTTATTACTGAGCCATCACATCTTTTGTTTTTAGTTCAAACCTTCGATAAGAGATCGAACTTCCACTTTCGCGTCGTCGGAAGTGAAGCAAACAAATGGAATCAAAATTTGTGTTGATCTTCTGAGTCTTGAGTCTGGAAGCGGTGAGGCCACCGGAGTTGGCGGCGATTCCGGCGAAGAGGCAACTCATTTCCCTTTGTGTAACATGTGGCTCGTAGCTTCGCTTGATAGAGGACACATGGGTGTAGACACATGGTCTGTATCTGTTCATCATATCTATAAAGATCGGGCTTCGAGTGAGCTTAATAATGTATTGGACTTAAATTTTGATTTTGACAAAAAATAATGCGTTGAACATGTTCCGTGCAATGTAATTAATAAGTGCTCACATGCATAGGAATGAGAACATGAGACAACTTCTCCTATAAATAGATAGAAATATTTTGTATGTAAATAGCCGTTAGATCGAATCGTCCCTAGTTACGTTGGTGTTAATTTGATGTTCAAAAAAAAAATGGAATATGGACAAAACAAACTATATTGATTAATAGTACTAAAATATTAAGGAGCATAGTTCTCCCAGGATATTAATCTTCGAATTACATGTATAGTTTCTTCTTAGGGGCTGACTGGTGTAACCGCAACGGTAGCGTTTGCGACTGCGGGTGTTTGCGGATGCGGACAGTTGCGGTTTTATGTGTTATTAAGAGATTTGGACGACTGGTAAAGCGGTTAAAAATTGGTGCGTTTGCGGGATATTTATGACTGGTTAACTACTAAATGCAGCAGTGGTTAAATAATAAATTAACAATATTTATATTTTATATAATTATAATAATATTAAAAATCATATTATTATACTAAATATAAAAATTATATTTATAAAATTATACTATTAAATTATTTTAAAATTATAGAAATATTTTTCTTCAAAGTTTTATAATATAAATTACAATATAATGTATACATTTTGATATTTTATTATTTAATTTAAAATTTTAATTGATTATTTTTATTTTTTATTATATAGTTTTTTTGAAAAAAAAATATTTACCCTCCCGCAACCGCAAACGCTAGCTGGAACCAGCTTTTGAATTTTAGAGGTTTATAGCGGTTTGAAGCGATTTGAAGCGATTTATTACGTTTTGTATGATTGTTACAAAACGCCAACAACCACTACCAACCGCAAAAGCTGCGTTTGCGGGTGGTAGCGGAAAAACCAGTCAACCCCTTAAAATAGACAAAACAAGATTTGTTTTCAAAAATTTAGTAGAATCTCTCAAATAAGAACTCATCTTTATTTTTCTCTTTACTTTTTATTATTTTTTATTTTCATTTATGAAAACTTTTAAAATACTTATAAGAATTATGTTCTAAGCTAGTAACACATAAGCTTTATTGTACATGAGCTTCTCGCTTTTAAACCAGAATTGAAATTGAAAATTTATAGAAACTTTTTTAATTTCGTTATAAAAAACTTCCAATTTTTTTATCTTAAATACATATTGGAAGCTAACGTTTTTATTTTAAAATCACACTTCTCTTTCAAAAATCCAATGTTAATAAGTAAAATATAAAATTATGTTTTTATATTTTTATTTTATATAAAATTTAAAAATTAACGGTATTAAAATAGAAAGAATAATAAATATGAAAACTTTAAAACTAATACTATAAATTATGTTTGTACACAATATTTAAATATAGTGTGTCAATTATTTATGAGATATTTAAAACTTATTTGATTGATTGTATAATCTTTTATTATAAACTTAATTTTTAGCATTTTAAAAGTATAATATGAAGGCAGATGAATGGATATAAAGTGACTCATTTTTTAATTTGTATCATATAATTTTAAGTCATATATTCTATAAACCATTCTTATATTTTTAATATATATATATATGGATATGCATTTTTAACATATATTTGATTCTTAAATTTTTGAAAAAAGTTGTTATTGCGATCCATATGATTATGCTTCCGCATTCCCACTTCTAATTTCATGTTACATAGATACTAAGTTCTAAGCTTCATGATGTATAAAATATATTCGTACTTATCAATTTTCAAAAACATACAATATTAAGAATTTGTCACTTTGAATCCGAACAATTATAATATCAATACAAAATACTTAGATTAAATGTTATAGTTATATAATTGTCATCTCTAATAATACAACAAATGTACATATGTATAAATGCTTGATAATCTGATCTATTGACAACCATATAACAATATTGACTTCGAGCAATTTAGATTTTATCAACAACAAAAATGTATCAACAGATATATATAAACTCACTGTAGTTTTTTGTAAAGAAAAATCACGGAAATAACAACAATAATAGTTTAATTGCTTGGTAAATCGTTGCCAAAGCAGAAGACAAGTCATCCTTTATATACACGTCATAGATTCGTGTAAAGCTCTTATGGCTAATGTTAGAGCATCCTCATTGGCTGTGTTTTCACAAGTGTTCTCATTTTAAAAATAAAGAAATTAAATACAAATTCAGAGAAACCAGAAATTACTCTTATTTGAAAACTCTTTAAACAAGTTTAAAAACTTGTTTGACATGTATCCTTGTACCACGGATCTAATAATTAAAAAAAATTAAGTTTATTTGCATACTATTAGTTTATATGAGTACTTAATATTTATGCATAAAAGAGTCTAATATCAGCTGTTGGAGATGATGATGCTCTTAAACACACGATTAGTTAAGAGTTCGGACTTTATCCTCAAATTCCAAAATCTAGTGCTGGTAGCTTAGTTGTTTTAGCTAGGCCTACGTTGATCAATGATCAAGACCATATACAATTTTTCTCCATTGTTATAAGTGTTTTTATACAGAACAAAACTCTAATAAAACAATAATCTGGTCACCGAGCCGTTATAGCCGTAAAAGAAATCAACCAACTAACCCGAAACAACGAAAAAGAAAAGTCAATGGAAGAAACCACTTGATCGATGAGCAAGAACATGACAATAATAATATGAAAATGATAAAATATTTTAATCGAGATCGTTAAAAGTGAACCATACACTTCGTTATCTCTTCTTTACGTTGACTCATCGTTTTCCTTAAAGTCTTCCTCTGTTTGTAGCTTTGTACCCTTGGGATACTTCTACGAACTCTCCTTTTTCTTTTTTTTTTTGGTCAAACCTTCTACGAACTCTCCTTATTCACAATTTCACATATTAAACACTAAAACCAGTAAATTAGTTTAATAGATAAACGAAAACATAGAAAATTAAAAAGTGGAATACCTGTTTAATTTGTTATTCAAATGCCAAGAAACAGGTTGTAGGAAATCTGATTTTAAATAATTTACTAATAATACATAATTACACGTTGACAAACAAAATTATTAGTATGATGTATGATCATAATCATTATTAAAACGGATAGTGAATAATTACTACATAGGAACCATAAAACTATTTTAAAAGCTTCACCGAAAAAAATTGGCTTTAAAGGATGCGTGAATCCAACAAATATGTATACATGGGCACACGACTTATGTAAATCATAAATACAAAAAAAATGGTAGTCGCTATAAGCAAAAAGATTTCAAACCCGTATTTAAATTAGCCATGGTTACTTATAACTTTTCATATATTCCTGGATTGATTGATTATTGATAGATGAGGGAAGAAATTTGTATTAGTTTCCCTTAGGTTAATTATTTTGGTCCGTCATGGATATGATGAAAACTTTTCTGATTTCATTTTTATGACCACATAAGAAACCAGCATGATCCAATTATTTTAATAACTTCATTTTGTTTTTACTTTGAATTGGAAACATAATCAATCATGGACAATAATAAACGGTTGAAATTTAGCTATGTCAATATACTTATTAAGACATTAATTTGGATTAGTAGATGGAGTAAGTATCAATACAGTATGGTCTGATATGATAGCTAGTGATTATGTCATGTATAAATAGTTGTAGTCTCGAAGAAAGATTCACATACAAACAAACAAAGAAAAAAAGAGAGATAGACGACTTGCAACTCTCAAAATCAAATTATCTTTAAAAAAAGAAAAACACAATTAAATAAAAACTTGTTTTGTTTTTCCAAGAGCAATAAATAAATGGTTTGGTCTGACGAGACTTATAAGTCTGAACAGAAATTATAAAATTTCCATGTATGACAGAAAGCAAGATTTACATAACGTCACTTTGAATTGAAAGACCCATAAATTTTTTAAAATTAATGCAAATAACAGTTAAAAAAACATAACGTCTAAAACTCGCTCAAAATATCATGTTTGGCAACATGCTGGCGGCGGTCAACGACTAAACGCTAGACATTGCTGAACGCACTTTCTCGCGTTTCTGTTACACGGAAAAGCGACTTTCCAATGAAATTAACTGCGTCTCTATCTATAATAGTAACAACCAATAGTTTTTATATAGCAAGATTTTCCTCATATATTTGTGACGTATAGTTTTGATTCTTATTTTCTTTCACGAATATTATTCTATAAACTGTTTATATATTGGGTCTCACTGGTAATTTTCTGAGTAAATAGAGTTATACAAAAAAGATAAAATGAGAGTAACTAAAAAAGTGAAAAAGAAAAGTAAACGTAAAAAACAATTTTACTCTAGCAGGAAGTAGAATAATACTGAGTGTATACTTTCTTTTTTACATGGAGTAAACAAACAAAAATATAATTTCACTTGATTGACTACTTTTTAGCATTAACAAGAGTAATAAATTTTCCAACGTAATTGTTTGCGTTAAAGATGTCATACAGTCACGGCTCACAACCATTGTGTAGACGACAATTAAGACGAATTAATTTTGATGTGTGAACAAAGAGAACGGTGTTCTTCTCCCACTTTATTTTCAGTCAATGAAGGATAGCTTATAAAGCAAAAACATAGTATAGCTTATACATAGACGAGTCACTGAATTACATCGACATTAATGTTACATAGACAAACTTAAATTTTACGTATAAATATTCACGTTTTGCCAAACATACTATAACTCGAATAGTTCACAGTATTATAAAATTCACTTAATATACAAATTACCAACAAAGTTTAAACTTATAAAATAAGCAAACGCTCTTATCTGTTTAGACAACCCCAATTTAAGTAACGAACCTAGGGATACTATGTGAAGTTAAATGCATAAAAACTACTTCACTTAGATGAAGGTATTGATTTTTAAGATTATACTATTGTTAGTTGCTTAAATATAGATTAGGAGGTTAGGAGCAGATTCCAGCTCACAAACTCCACAAGTAGTTTTCTCAAAAAAAAAAAAAAAAAACTCCACAAGTAGTTTGTGAAGTCAAACAAAAACTTCCACTTTTTTTTAGCACACACACCCTCTCTTTCTCTTTCATAATATTCAAACTATTAAGTGCATCTATATATAGATGTATGAGTGTTTATAACTTCAAGAGGAGCTCTATATATTTAGCATAATATCTCTCAGAAGTGTTGAGGACTTGTTAAGCTTCTTGTCTCCTATTCATTTCTCTCTCCCTCAATCTCTCTTAGTGTCATCATGGTATCTCAACCTCCTCAAGATGATTATGTGAGTCTCCCTCTTCTTCTTTTTTATGCTTTATTGTGTTTGTTGAATTTTGGTTTAACCAAACTGGACTTTTAGTTATATTTTCTCATGAATGACACTAAAGATGGGATGACAAACAACGAACCCTTCTAGTGAAAATATATGAGAAATAAGGTTACTTTTGTTGTCTTCAGCATACAAAACTATTATATTTCTCTTCTTACAGAGATTTTTTTGTCGCCTTTTTCTCAAAGATTTCTTCTTCTTTTTAGTTTTTAGATTTTCAAACAAAAAGACAGAAAAGAATCAATTGTAAATTATAGTAGAATAACTGATTATAAAACCTGAAACTCTGAAAATTTAATCCTTTTCTCAAAAAATAAAAAAAAACTCTGAAATTTTATTATAAATAGACGATTATTGTTACGGACAAATAATTATTACTACTATATTTCTTCTGCCCTAAATTTTCCGAGGTCTTAAAAATACCATTCCATTATTATTTCTATTTCATATTTACTACAAGTTAAGCCGGGAACAAAAGTTTTATTACAATACAGGACAAAAAAAAGGATAGACAACTGTTCCTTACTTTTTGTTCGTAAGTTAGATCTTTCACCTTTACAGATACCGTACGTCTGGCTTTTTCCAAAGTTTAGGGAAGAACTTGTACCAAACCTAAACCGCCGTCCAAAAAACCAAACAGATCATCCAAAATCCACCCCTATACTTTCAAGTTTTCCCTTTTGCCCCAAACTTTTATTATATGTAACATATAAGCCCAAAATTATAAAATTAGAGCAACCGACATAAATCATTGACTTTTCTTCCATTAACTTTTATGCAATAAACATATTGCGCATAATTTGGATCTACCAAAAACCCACCCTTTGATACTTTTTTTATTCTTCTTCTGCCTCCATAAATTATCACATCTATTTTGAGCCCAAAAATTCACACGATTTGATCGAACCAACATTAAAAATTAACTTATTTTCACCCAATGTTGTGACACAAAAACAGGATGAGAAATCGGCTAGACAAAAAGAAATCGAAGCTTGGTTACCAATTACTTCATCAAGAAATGCTAAGTGGTGGTACTCTGCTTTTCACAATGTCACCGCCATGGTTGGTGCCGGAGTTCTCGGCCTCCCTTACGCTATGTCTCAGCTCGGCTGGTAAATTTTATAATCCAAACCGGTTAGTGATTTAAACCGGATCTATCAAAAACTAAACCATTTGAATTTGATTTTAGGGGACCAGGAATTACAGTAATGATACTCTCATGGATCATAACACTATACACATTATGGCAAATGGTAGAAATGCACGAAATGGTACCGGGAAAGCGTTTTGATCGCTACCACGAGCTCGGACAACACGCGTTTGGAGAAAAGCTTGGTCTTTACATAGTCGTGCCGCAACAGCTGATCGTGGAAATAGGCGTTTGCATCGTGTATATGGTTACTGGAGGCAAATCGTTAAAGAAGTTTCATGAGCTTGTTTGTGAGGATTGCAAACCCATCAAACTTACTTACTTCATCATGATCTTCGCTTCTGTCCATTTTGTTCTCTCTCATCTCCCCAATTTTAATTCCATCTCCGGTGTTTCTCTTGCCGCTGCGGTTATGTCGCTAAGGTAAATACTATTCCAGTTACGGTTGGGTTGTTGGTTATATATACATAAGCCGGTATGAAAATTGGTACATTTTGGTCTAAAGTATATTTTATTTGGATCAATAGCTACTCAACAATAGCATGGGCAGCTTCGGCGAGTAAAGGGGTTCAAGAAGAGGTTGAATACGGTTACAAAGCAAAATCAACAGCCGGTACGGTTTTCAATTTCTTCAGCGGTTTAGGTGATGTTGCATTCGCTTATGCGGGACACAACGTGGTCCTTGAGATCCAAGCAACGATCCCTTCGACTCCTGAGAAACCTTCAAAAGGTCCGATGTGGAAAGGAGTCATTGTTGCTTACATCGTCGTCGCGCTCTGTTATTTTCCGGTGGCTTTCGTTGGATATTATATTTTCCGGAAACGGTGTTGAAGACAATATCCTCATGTCACTTAAGAAACCGGCTTGGTTAATCGCCACGGCGAACATGTTCGTTGTGATCCACGTTATTGGTAGTTACCAGGTCGGTTGATTTAAACCGGTTTTTTAACCGTTTTTCTAGTATTAAAAAAAAATTAAAATTGACCGTATCTAAACCAAATCTTTTTTTTTTTGCAGATTTATGCAATGCCGGTTTTTGACATGATGGAAACTTTGTTGGTCAAGAAGCTTAATTTCAGACCGACCACGATTCTCCGGTTCTGTGTTCGTAGTTTCTATGTTGGTAAGTGATATATAGAACTTTTAAAATGGTGTTATTTCGATCCATAAAACTGACTTTGACATTTTTTTTATTTGGTTTATTGTAGCGGCAACAATGTTTCTTGGTATGACGTTTCCGTTCTTTGGTGGGCTTTTGGCGTTCTTTGGTGGATTCGCGTTTGCTCCAACGACATACTTCGTAAGATTGCGTTTTCTAAACGCTTTTTTCTCAATTTTAGTTAGTTATTAATAATCTAATTTAAATACTGTTATTTCCATTCAGCTTCCTTGCATAATTTGGCTAGCTATCTACAAACCTAGGAAGTACAGTTTGTCTTGGTGGGCCAACTGGGTAAGTAACGTTATTACTATTTGCTTTTCTAGCGTTTGCAATCAAATCAATGGTTGCGTTTTGTGAAACTATTTTTCTGAAAAGAAAAGAAATCAAATGTGGTGGTGTTGTTTTTATTTCAGGTATGTATTGTGTTTGGTATTTTCTTAATGGTCTTGTCGCCGATTGGAGGGCTAAGGACGATCGTTATTCAAGCAAAGGAATACACGTTCTACTCTTAAATGTTATGCAATATGACTAAGCAACATTATTTATATACATTTAATATATGTGTGAAGAAGACTCTAAAAGTTCAAAAATGGGACATACAAGAACCAATGGTCTCATGAGGTCTAAATTTGAAATAGCTTTTAGTTTTTTTTTTTTATTTGTGTATGTGTGTATTTATATCTATTACTCCTATTATATCAAACAATATATTTTGCTTTGCCAGAAAAATAATACATTTTGCTCTTTTGTCTTTCCAAAGTGTTGGTTTTTATGTAAGATTCTTTGTGTTCTCAAGACAAAAATGATATTTATTTCACACTCTCGCAAGCTCCATCATTATAACCCATTAATCAAAACCATGGTTGGCAAATGAATTAATTAAAATGTGATGATCCATTACATTTAACAACACAAATCAGAAGATTACTGATCCGAGTTAAGAAAGAATAATTAATTAGTCATTTGATCCATTAGAAAACAAGATGCATGCATGTAGAGAATTACAAGTTCTTTCCTATGTGATGCCGAATATTATACACGAAATTTTTACTTGCGAATGATCATCGTTAGTGAAAGCAATTTTTCCAAAGAGATTACACTAAATGTCAGCAGCACTCAAATTACTCTATTTAGCATTCATGATCCAACATTATGTCGCTCTAGGCGTGTTTGAATTCAAGTATTGAGAAAAATAGTTTACTAGAGAATGTTATGATTATAACGCATCTCTTTTTTTCTTTGTCAATTTTTAATCTTATGATCACAAAATTTTGTCAAGTGTAAAATCTTAACAGCAATAAGCACACAAGAGCTTTAACATGTTTAGCATATCTTACTTGTCACTAAGTCAGTAGCTTAATAGGAAGAAGAGTAAGAGTTACATAACCGCTTGGTCCCAAAAGCAGTCGCAACGGCTCCTGCAACGTAGCAACTGAGGTTCTTATTCAGGAACGTGGCTTCACCGAAGATGAAAACAATTTTTTTTAGAAGTTTGCGACATAATCTCGTTGCCCATCTACAAACTTAAGCCCATGCATTTAGAGCCCATTCATTCACTAGTTTCTTTACTCTTTTTTTAATAATCACGATCTTCTCTACTTTGAAATTCATTTTTGCAAAAATCATTTCTCTTTTTTGGACAATGCAAAAATCATTTTGAAAATATTATTTTTGAAGAACTTATAATAAATTAAATAATATTTAAAATTAAAAATAAAATTATAATCATAGTTTCATATGTTTGCCTTCATTAAATCTTATAGAATTTTTTACCAAAATTATTATTAATTTTAATTATTACCAAAATATTAGTTTTCTTTATAAATAACTCTTTTGGTGTTTTTTATGTTCATTTTTCGTTTGATTTTACGTTTGATCATGTGTTATCACCAGATATATACACAATATAATTTGTTTAAATGCATTTTGATTAGCTGTGTATTTTTCCTAATCTTTGAGACTTTTTTTTGCGAATGTGAAAGCGAGGCTTGGACACATTTATCCAAAATGGAATCGAACATAACCAAAAAGGTTTTGTTTTAGTTTGCATTTTAAATACGCAAACAGATCATATACCGCTATAACCAAAAAACTGAAACCGAACCAGAAATGAACTGAAAACAAACTAAAACCGTATTAAATTAAGAACCAAATGGGTAACCAAATTTTTATAATATAATTTATATACTTGTAAATATTGTCTATATTTAGTTTTAAGATAATCAAATAATTTAAAAATATTATTATAAACTGAAATAATCCCAAGAAAAACAAATACCATAAGACTTTTTATTCAAAATATTTAAAATTAACCGAATTGTCCTTTGTTTCTCCAAACCCAAAAATCTGATATTTAATCTGGAAAAATTAAATTTTCTGACTTTTTAACCTAAATTAACCAAAAACCAGAATCGAATAGGATCCATAATTATCTCGGATATAAGCCGGTTCCTAACTTTGTTACTCGAACCGAACCAATGATTGAAAGAATCGAAAAAACTGAACTGGAACCGACCCGATTTAAATACTCGAACGGATCTTAAACTTCTAGAACCGAGCTAGTGGGAACATTTTCTCAAATATTTCTTAAGGGATTTGAATTTTGAATTTAAAAATTCATAATGAGTGAAAAAATCTCAAGCATAGTATTTAGAAATGTAATATGTATATGCAACAAATTTTTCAACAAAGAAAGCTTTTATAAAATAGAAATACCCATACACAAAATTGCATTTTATTTACTACAAGAGACTTTTCTACGCTGTAAATATTAAACAAAAATAGTAAAAGTTATTTATATGTAACCCCACACAACGGAGATGAATATTATCGTGTAGATAGTATAATATATAGTTAAGTACTAGCTACATCCAGTGAAATTTATGATATATGCATGTGTGAGCTGTAAGGTTAGCGATAAATCATGGGGCCTGTCGTTAAAAGAAGAGAAAGAAGGAAACTTATATATAGACAAGGACCAACCAAGACAGCCCTTTCTATGACCTCTCTCCCAACAAAAAACGCCATCTGTTCACTTATGATTTCTTCACTCTCCTATCTTTTTTTTTTAGTTTATGGTGTACTTACTATATGTGCTCATATTCACATAAACAACCAAGAAATAATCAAATCGAGGAAATAAAAATTGACACCTTTCAGCAAAAAAAAAACGATTCATAAACGATAATTTACGACTGATTTGTTGAATGGAAACATTGACGTGTAGTATGTAGATAACCAAAATCGAGCTATTAATCACACAGGAGCCGCGTATGGAAGTAGTTTTCTGAGTTCGTTTTATAAAAACCATTGGAAAAAAAATCAAAACTCAAAAAGACGAATTCCCGAAAAGTAACGCCACAAAAAAAATATAAATAGAAATAAGATACATATCCAGAATATATATAATCCGGAAACGTGTTGAACTCATGAAGTTAGGGGTGTTCAATCGGTGAAAGTAGACCAACTAAAACCGAATTGAACCAAAATATAAAAAAAATGTTTTAGATTTGATAGTACCGAATAATCCAAATGGATATTATTTTTAAGAAACCGCAATTTTTGAATGATATAAACCAAATGGATATTATTTGACGGGATAAAGTAGCTCTACTAGTGAGAGTTTTGGGGGCCAATTGTCATACTCCCGGGTCTGATGCCAGCCGGAGGCGAACTTCCTCTTCTATGTCACCATTAGTGGTATTGGGCTTCGGCCCAGGTTAATACCCTCCCGGGTGAAGTGGACAGCTGCCTGACCGGACCAGGGAATAACCCGAGAAGCGGGGAACCCTGGATTATCAAAAAAATGGATATTATTTATATATCCGAAACCGTGATTAACTCGAGAAGTACCATACTACACTACCTTAGAGCATGATTAACCGGAGTCTCTTAAGGTGGAGTTTTTAGCTTTTCTAAGAGACGTATCTTAGCTTTTAACTAAAAAAACATAAGAACTGTCTCTTAAATAAGAACCATAAGAGCCGTCTCTTAGCGGAAAAAATGTAAAAAAAAAAAAAATTAAAAACAAATTTTACGTTAAAAACCCTACCTTAAGAGATCCAGGTTAATCATGGCCTTAGAGCATCATTAACCCGGGGTGCTTAGCAAGGGTGCTTGCACTGTTTGCGGGGTCCACTGTGAGTGGACCCCGCAAACAGTGCAAGCACCAGTTCTAAAAGTGCTTAAATAAGCACCCCTTTTCTGTTGGTTCTTGCACTGTTCACGGGTTCCACTGACACGTGGCGTCCCGTGATTGGTCTGTTTTTAATTTTTTTTTTTTTTAAAAAAAATAAGAAAAAAAAAAAGAAAAACCCAAAAATAAGCACCCCATTTGGGGTGCTAGGGTTAAAGATGGCCTTAGGTGTAGGCTCGTGGCAATTCATCTAAAAAGATGATGCTATACCATAATTTACGTACGTGAAATATCATTCTATTATGATCTTACTATTTAGAACACTCATATTTTACATTTTAAAAGTCATTCTGCTATATTCTCTATGACTAAATATTCAATGTCATGAATCTACTAAAAAAATAAAATTATTTTATTTTATGATTATTCTGCATAAACATATTTGTTATCGGATCTCAAATATTCTGCTACTCCATTATTAATCATCGAAAAATGCAAAACTCTTGTCAGATTATATGCCTACACATTTTCTTCACACGCCACAGCTATGTGAAAAGACACATCGAAGTAACACTGTCTAGTATATATTTGGAACACGAAATAAGATAAATCCATGGTGATATTATATAAATCTTTAGATCTTCTCATACAATAGTACTAAAAGCCGGAGCTGGATAAAACTCTGATGCAAAATAATCACAAGTCTAAGTTAGTGTATTAACATGCATCTATGTATATATATATATATATAAGTTGCGTTCATAGTGTAATGTTGCTTACCATTGGTTCTTTTTTGAGTTACCTGCCAAGTGTTAGTGCTGATTCAACATCTAATCTCCAAGCAAACCCACCTGATGATCCCATCCTCCATACATCACACGGCACCGTCATCTTCACTTCTGACTCCAAGTGACTCTTCTCATTCCTCCACGTCGACGGATCATACCGAACCCTAACCCTACATGTCACCGCACCGTATAAATCCAACATGCACGACATCTCCTCCATAAGGTCCGTCGCCACCAGCAGCCACACTTTGATAGTCACCTCTGCATCCGGATCTCCCAACATATTCCGGTACGCCCGGTTAACCCAATAGACCCGGTTTGATCCATCAGAAACTAACCAAGGACACGTGTCAGCATCTAGCATCCTCATCACTATCTCATCTTCTCCCTCATTCATAAGGCTTAGCTGTAGCTTGTGATACCCTCCTAACTGAGTAAACGCTTCATTCACACACTCTACCGTCAGCCACGACTCCACAACCGTCCAATCTAAAGATGATGTTGATATCGTTAAACCCGTTACTGGATCCATATCATTCGGATCCGTATGTTTCTTACCAGCTTGATCTGTATCCTTCTCCGGAAGTAACTGAAGTGTAACGATATCGCTCCTATCACCACCGTCTATATCTTTATCAAGATCCGTCTTTATGTTCTCTCCATCCCCGCAAGCTTTCTTTTTAAGATCTTTATTTTTACTGCTACCACTACTAATGTTTTCATTCCGAACCCTAACATACTTTCGTTTAGATCTTCGGTTCCTTCCAAGGAAGCTGCAACTCTTTGTGTCTTCAGAAGATTCACCGACAGGTTTTGGTGCGATCGGGCGGAAACGTTGCATTATCTTGCTTACGACGGTCTTGTCTTGATCCATCACACCGTCGCAAACAGGACCTTGCTGTGGCTTTCCATTTTTTTCCATGACTTGACTCGATTCTACCTTACTCACTCACTCTTTCTCCGGTAGGGTTATAAGTTTAGGTGGTCTTTATGGTGTTTTGTAAAATAAAGAAAGATGGGCAAAGAGAGTTTGAGTTCGAAAGTATGAGAGATAGAAGAGGAAAGTAAAATGTTAAACACGTGGCTAGGGCAAGTGTTTAGCGTATGAGAATAAATCTTTTTATGATTGGTTACCTATTTGTGTCATGAGTCTCTCATCAACAAATTTGTGTTGACTTCATACACGAATTGTTGGGACAAAAAAAATGATGTATTTAAATGAACAACCAATCAGCCACATATATAAACATATATATACACGTATTCGAACCACTAAAAATGTATTATATATAGTTCATCGCACGTATATATACGATATATAGAAGTTTCTAATTAAGTACATAATGTGAATGATCAACCGTAGGTTTTACTATAAACCTATATATATATATATATATATATACGATCAACAGATCAAAATGTCTATATAGTTATACACATTATCAATATATACATTAACTTGTATAAAAAGTCAATTGTTTTATAAAAACAATTACTAAATAGTCCATAATGTAAATGTAACTATTCTCTCTCTCTCTCTCTTTGGTTCTGAAAAAACTACTCTCTCTTTAAAAAATGGGACAGAACTATCCATGGATATGGTTTATAAAAATTGCAACTGGCTTACGTTAATTGTGCTAAAATATACATTTCGAAAGATTATATATCTATAAATTTATTATAGTTATGTCATTTAATTAAATTCAAATAATGCTAAAAATATGTAAGACAGTTCCACGAAAAGCTTATGTTACACGCCTTTCTATAAAACCTTGGTTTGTTTTCTATCTTTTAGAGTTATATAGAGGGAAAATTTTGTACTTGGGGTTTTCATAAATAAAATATTAATACTTTCTATAAATTTCAATTATATAATTAAAATTATAAAAGCTTATATTACTCGCCTTTCTATAAAACCTTGGTTTGTTTTCTATCTTTTAGAGTAAAATCTGTAAAAAAAAAGTGTTGGATGAGCTTCTTAAGAGCACCTCCAACCGTTGGGGTTCTAAACTTTTTTTTTTTTTGATTTTTTAATAAAAAAAAATTAAAAAAGATGAACCAATCGCGAGCCACCACGTGTCAGTGGAGCCCGCAAACAGTTTAAGAACTTGGTTCTTAATGGAAGGTTTTTAGAGCTAGTTCTAAACAAATTGTGGGCCCCATAATGTTTTAGAACTCTTAAAAGTCATCTAAAAACCCCCCCATTAGAAGTGGTCTAAGAATGTCTCGTAGTTCTCATATGTGAAAAGATCGTACCGTTCTCTTTTATTTTTGTAGTATGAAAGGCTCATTAAGAAATTGTGATTGTGGATGATCTTTACACTTCAAAATTTGATTAGAATAAATATGAGAGACTAATAGCTAATTTATAAAGGTATATATACCAGCTACATAAAAGTAAACTAATTACGTGTATATTGTTAATTTGTTATTTCATCATATACATGCATCTATTCGATATGTATATACGTATTATATGGCGTACGTATATACACACGTGTTCAGGATTATATGGAGCCAAACAAGTACATATACAATGATAAAAAGGAACCAATAGTAAGAGGACTGTTGGGTTTTGAAATTAAAAAGCACGACAAGATATAGATATAAGCGTATCTATCGTGATGTGGACTTTGAGATTTTGGTCCAAACAGAGTGCTGGACCAATCAGTCGCAACCATCTATTCGACCACTATGGAAAAGCTATATCCCACGTGTACTTTCTCCTCACCAATAGCGTTCCTCTTCATTTTCCCCACCACATAATGTATATATAAGAATATAAAATTTAGGACCATTTCTGATATAGAGAGATAGATGCTTTTTTATTAACATATGTAGATACAGATGCCAGGCCTACACTTCTTATTTATTTGGGATCCGGATCCGATCTGAGATTCGTTCCAAAAAAAAAATATTGGATGTCTGGATCCAAATAGTAGAATTTCAGATTCTTCTAAACCGGATCCAGATATTTTAATTTTTAATCTGATTCGGATCTGTGTTTTTAAAATATATTGAATTTTTAATTTTATTAATAATTATATTTGATATATTAATATTTATACATAAAATTAGTCTTATTATATTATATTCTTAATTTTTCTAATATTATTTTCAGATATATTCATAATTTTTTATAAATATTTAATTAATGTATTATTTTTAAAAAATTGTATTTTTTAAAACATATATTTTTAAATTATTTTTACGGATGTAGATCCAAAACTAGACGGATATCCGAACCTTAGATACCCGAAAGACACACATCCGAATCTGGATACTAAAATCACAGATCTCACGTATCTAGATCCGGATACTCTGAATTTCTTGGATCTCCAGATCCGTCCCACCCCTAACGGATGCTACCATATGGTTTGGGTATTATTCTTTGATTCCTATATATTAATAGTTGAAACTTTCATAAGTTTTTTTTTGCTTAAATAAATTTTCACATGTTGCATAACAATGACAAAAGTAGTTAATTCTAGACGAAACTAGTCCGTTTGTTAAAGGAGGGTTCATTTGAATATCGCGTTATTATATTGTGATTCAAGTATGTTATAGACTTATAGTTAGACTTAAAGCTATAAACAAACAAAAATTACGGTTAGCGATTTTGATAAGCAAATTTAAACTCTAACAGGAATCATATAAATATACAATAGAGCGGAGGATTGGATATAGAGACTTCATTTTTCATGTATTAAAAAAATGCGTTTAAAGCTCCAAAAATTAAAATAGAAGGTCACTTTTTTTTCCAAAAATAGACATAATATTTAGTCTAATATAACGTGTTTAGGTTCGTTCTTTTTGTATGCTCATTACGCATTATCACAAGATACCGAAAGGTTTTTGATATTCTCTACATAAAAAATAAATAAATTATGTGAAACTGGGGATATGGTGAACAATTTAGTGTAAACATTTGTGTGTTTTATAATTTATATATTATCAATATTTTTCAAAAAAATATATTATGCTCTTTAAAAGCCTTTTAGTTATGTTTAAAACAAGAACCAGAATTTTTTGAAATTGCTCTAACCTTCTATGAACCTTATGCTTTTTACAAGCCTTTTAGTTATGTCTGGATGCACAACAATGTCGAAAAGAGAGAAGCAATAGAACTGAAATATTGTACGTACTACTTGGCTGTTGCAGCCAAGTCAACCAAAGCTCTAACAAAACAAAATTACTAGCTTGACACTGCACTTTTAATGAGGTTTTAGAGCGAGAGAAACAAGCGGATTCAGACACACAAAAATTGTTGCCCAAATTCTTAAGCCCATCGGTGTTTACCATTAGGAACAAAGCATTTTCTTATCAAAGCATTCACATTAATCTTGATTCCAAATTATTCTCCAAACTAGAATTGATCCTCCCTAAAGATATATAGTTTTTTGGCACCAGCACTAGAAGAACACTAACTTGGGACATCTAATTTTTCGCACACTATTTCTTTAGAAAACAAAAATTCTTTTACCAAACATTTTTATAGTAAAATTACAAACATCCGATGAAAATTTATTCTAGTTTAAAATAAATTTTGTCGCATTTTACCTCAGTGTTAAATGCTAATAAATACTCCCTCTGTTTCAATATGATGGATGTTTTAGTTTTTTCACACATATTAATAAAACATATAATAAATGTATAGTTTTTTGTGATTGTATTTTTTTCAATAACTTTAGACCAATAAAAAATCTAAAAAGACAATTAAGTTTTTTGAAATTTGTAATTAGTAATTATTAGTTGACGAAATATACATTGAAAATACAAAAAATACATCTTTTTGAAACAGTGTTATTTTCTAAAATATGTAACATTAAGGAACGGAGGGAGTAGATTTTATTGTTTTCATGTTTCTAGTATATAATATTTGTTTGTCTTACCTCATTTCCAATTTAAGATTTCTACAAATAGGAAATTGTCGATTTTTAAAATTGAAACAAAAATATCAAAAACCCTCGTATATATTGAGTTACACTTTCAGGTTAGTGTGGATTTTTTATTGTTTGTTTACTAATCAATCCAATTAATGAAGATTCACTTACAATATTGATATTACTCATTGTTCCAAGATTAGTTTGGATTACAAAAATCATCAATTTGCATAATGATATGAGGTGAAGTAGATTGCAGTTCTTTTACAAAAAAAGAAAGAAAAAGAAAGTAGATTGCAGTTGGTTTGTTCATTCAAAAGGTACATAAGAATGAAGCAAAAAGGTACGTACATAAGAAGAATGCAGACATGCAGTAGTGCTGTATAAATATAAAAATTTATAAAGTAACATTTTATTAAGAAGATGATAGTGTGATCAGTTTCTTGAAACCAAAAAGAAAATAACAAAAAAAAAATCATTAATGAGGACTCACTTAAGACCTTTGAGATTGCTCAACGTCTCAAGATAAATTTGGATTACAAAAATCCTTAATCTCCATAATGATCTATATGAAGTAGATTCGAGAACCTGATGATTTGTTCATTCAAAATTGACAGAATGCAGATATGCAATTTTTTATTTATTTATTTATTAGCAAAACTGTGGAAATGATCAGTTTCATAAACCTAGCCCAAAATAGCCAAACAATCTCATCCAAATTCAAATGATAATATGGATAAAAATTGTGTTTTTTTTCTCTTTAAATGTGAAAAGCTCAAACAAATCTAAAATGAAAGCAATCTACATAAGGAACCAAAACATTTTTTTTTGTTTTATTTTAGGAACAAAAACTTAACTCACCTCTTATTGAAAAATAATATTAAACGGTTAAAGTTTCATCAAATTGTAACTAAAAAATCAACAAAATTAACAATTTTTAGTGGATTAATTTGTCGGTTTAATAACTATCTTATATACCATTTGTTTTCAAACAATAAATATTTTATTTAAGAAATATTTTTTATGTTTTTATAAGTTAATAATGACAAATAATAAACTTCTAAACTTTAGTTCAATTTATTTAATTATTATTGACTTAAAATTGTGAAAATAACTAATTACAGAAAATAATATATACAACTAAAATTTATTTTGTTCTCTTAGTAGGTATGAAAACATCAAAATATATATCTTTGAAAACCTAACTTGAATGAACCATTTATAATGAAGTCCATATGGAAAAACTATAGCGATGCTATTTAGCTTCTAATAATATTTTAGATATTGTACGTAATTCTTTTAGTGGTAACTCTTTTTTTCCCAGATCTTAGTTTTTTCGAGAAATAAAGACACATGATAGGTGTTACGAACAAGATATATCACATAAATCCAGTCCAATAAAAACCTAATCCAAAATATATTGAATTGATAATAAAGACATGATCATTCGATTCGATGAAGCCCATCTATTATAGCCGAAAGGATTACCTCGCAGCTTAAGGTATCGAGCTCCGAGTTTACGGATAACAATTAAGACCCGGTCACGTTACGGTCAATCAATTAATAAACATGCCGATCTCTAAAGTAAAGTACGACACATGCGCCCTAGATACACATACTAGTTGGAACGAGCTGAGGAGTATTAAAGATTAGACCAAGATCATTATTAAGGAGACATTTTTTTACTTACTCGCCTTTATACTTAGGATACTGTCTCGAGTTGACTTGTTTAGTGCTTTGTTCTTTGTATTCATCATATTCATTATTAATAACGTTAAGTCTAGTTTGTGCAAACTATCTTAACGATCTACTCAAAAAGATCTTTCCAACATTTTCCTAAACCTTACTCTATTCAAATTTTCCAACATTGTCCCTCTAGTAAGTGTTCGTCCACGGCCGGATCCAAACCCGGTCAAGCACCGACCTCCACACTCCCCTTGACGTCGAGCAATCTGACAAATATACGAAGGATGCTCACAACCTTAGTGGATTGAACACTTAGAAGCGAGGCAATTGCCCGACTCCTCAGGCTCGCCTTAAGAAGCATGAGGTTGTTTAGACGCCTCCTAGCGTCAAAGCGAGAAAATTAATAAATCAAGTTGATCGGCCAATCCTTATGCACCCGTAAGAAAACACTTTGACTTCTCCTCTTAACTCAACAACTGAGGGATAACGTCTCAGAATATGGAGCGAGATCGCACCCTACATCGGTAGATGCTACCGATTTCCCTCCCGAAACTCTTCCTTGGACCCCTCCTATGTCTGGAGTCGTTAATCATCACAATGAGTGATCTACGCCTCCATTCCCAGGTCTTTAGCCGCTGAGACGACAATCGTTTGGAGTGTCAGAACTCACCTCAAACTCCCACGCTTTGAGACATAATCCTCCTCGAGAATTTGATCCTTAAGACGACCGAACTCAAACAAACTACGATGATCCAAATAATACAACTCCCTCCAATGGTCGTGTACAACCAAATCCATTGTCACATATCAATGAACATGGATTGATCGACTTAGATTATTTCCAGAGATATGTTGAGCAAAGTAACGTGAATCTAATGCAACTAAACTTGAGGGTTCATATGGCCACGAGTTCGGCCCCAATATAGATATTGTAATGGAGGAAAAGTCCCGAAATCTATTTACAAACCGGACATACAACTCACAACTCAAAGATACTGGAAAATTCAAATTTCCAGAATTCTCCAGGAGATCTGATCCCAAGGGCTCATATATGTGCCTTTAGGCTCGAAGTATCCGATCTCACCTCAATGAAAAGGAAAAAGAAGTGGGAAAATGTATAATTTTCAATGTTCAAGAAATCGCTAGGCGGTAACTAGGCGCTTATAGAGGACTAGCGACTAGGCGGATTATTCGGGGCCTAGGCGAGGCCTAGGCGTTAACGAATTATTGATTTATTTTATATATATATGACATTTATATGAAATATTTTAGTTTTTAAATATAAATATAAAATTATTGTGATAAATTATCAAAATTAGATATGCAAAATAAAAGAATTAGATAAATTTATGAATATATACTAACATTATTGTTTAAATTAACATAATTAGACTAATTTAGATCGATTTTAACTGATTCTGAATAATTTCAATCGACTAAAATCGGTATAAATCGGATTTTAAGAAAATCGTTTAGGAGAGGACCGAGTTGCCGCCTAGGCGGGGGCCTAGGCGCCGCCTAGACCGATTTTTAGAACTTTGATAATTTTAGTTGAAAATATCACGGGATCCACACTCAAATGCTTTGCTGGCCTAGAAGGAAATTCCATTGAATATTTCACTCAGTTGGCAACCGCCTTCATAAAACAATACTCAGTCTTCATAGAAGAAAACAAAGTTTCAGTAGGAGCCTTTTTCTTGGTAATACAAGGGCCCAAAGAGATGTTTTGAAACTATATAGACAGGTTCAAAGAACTAAGGTCTCGAATCGTAAACCCAAATGACATCACAACGCTGAAAACTGGCGTAGGTTTCACCTTTCGATTTATGGAAGAACTCATAGGTCGCCAGCTTGTATCGCTCAAACTTTCCTGCGTGAAAGTACGTCATGTGGGCATACCAAACCTCAATTTTAACTGTTTCCGAAGAACTTTTCTTCTCCGAAAAAACAACCTTATTTATGAGGAAATTATGTGCCTCTGACGGAATAATACCAAACCCCCCTCAATCATAAGCGACATGGGGTGCGAACCAAAACAATCTATCTTTCTTTCCAATGATATTCTTTTACATAGTGAAACAGGGAGTTGTATGCCGCGAGCTCAAAGATGATTTATTTTAAAAGCAAATATGATAAGGAAATACGAGTGAAATATTCCTTTAAATAGTAGTAATCATACATTTTTTTGTGAAAGAATTGACGAGAAGATGAAGCGTCTGAAAGGTTGCATTTATAGTCATGTCATCTTTAAATATTAAACATCCTTCCTGAGGAAGGAGGAACAACATAATCGGGTAAGCGAGATTCTCTCTAGCCTGGCTATTGATATTGTTGTTATTGCGACTGATTTGAGTCATTACAAAAAATGATCATCGCGGGAATGATGTTTCGACAGCTTAACTTCTACATCCTCGATCGTTATAAATATTTTTTTAGTCATCCAACAGACGAGATTGGAGCATGGAGAAATCGCGCCTTCTGATGTCTCCACCCATTAAATATGACCACGTGTCACTTAATGAGCTGGGGCAACTGTTGGAACAAAATTTATCACTTAAATTCAGCTTAATAAAGGTCCAATCAAAACATGCTGAATTGGCAATAAACACATGATCATTCAGTGAAGCCCATCTATTACGGTCCAAAGGGTTACCTCACAACCCAAGGTAGCAAGCTTTGAGTCTATGGATAATAACCAAGACTAGTCACATCGTGGTCAGTCAGTTAATCAACATGCTGAGATCTCTGGTGAAAGACACGGTACGTGCATCCTAGTTATGCGGAGTAATTGGAGTGAGCTAAGGAGTATAAAAGACAAGGCCAAGATCACTATTAAGGAGATGTTTTTTTTTGACCTATTCGCCTTTAG
Source organism: Moricandia moricandioides (assembly GCA_905132885.1). Lineage (NCBI taxonomy): Eukaryota > Viridiplantae > Streptophyta > Magnoliopsida > Brassicales > Brassicaceae > Moricandia > Moricandia moricandioides. Next base: position 69,163 of record CAJHQQ010000786.1, read on the forward strand.
ATTTAGAATACTCTTTGCAACTATCTTGTTTCATGCTTTGTTCTTTGTATTCATCATATTCGTTGTTAATAATATTAAGTTCAGTTCGTGTAAACTATCTTAGAGATCTATTTAAAAGACATTTTCCACATTTTCCATAAACTTTAGTCTGTTCACTTTAATATTCTGATTGAGAGATTTAACTTTAATTTTTGTTTATACGTGAGTTTGTTAGTATAAAATGAAGAAATTGGTTGATTCATACAATTGGTCGAATGGTAAAAGCAGTTCAAGCATTGAAGATCAAGCGGATCAAGTAGATCATGTAGGAGAAAAGCAGATCAAGCAGATCAAACATTTTAGTACAGTTTAGAATGATAAAAGCAGTTCAAATAAAATAGATTATATATAAACATTATAATAAAAAAAAAAATTAAACACAATACATAAAAATAATAAATATTGTACTATAATCATGTTAATGTAATTTTAAAATTAAAATGTTAAAAATATTAACAATTAACGAAATACATATATCTTCCGTTAATATACATATTTAAATCACAATACTATGCAATTACCTTATACCTATTATAATTAAAACACTGATATCATATATAGGAAATGATTTTGCTACAAATTATTAATATATTTAATCTTCTTCTATCAATAGCACATTTTCATTCTATTTTACTTACAACTTTGATAATACAAAAAACTTTCATGTCTATTTATCTTTACTCTTATTTTCGTCATATAAATATTATATTTAGTTAAATTATTTATATGATGATTGTGTTTTTAATTATAATATGTATTAGTGAACAAAAAATTATAATATGTATTATGTCAATGTATAATATCATTGTTTAAATATATTAATAAAAAATAGATGTATTTTGTTAATTGCTAATGTTTTTCGTATTTTAATTTTAAAATTATAATAACATGGATTTAGTTCAATATTTATTATTGTTTATGTATTGTATTATATAATATATTTTAATTTTTATTGTAATTATTATTGTTTAAATAAGCAATCTATTTTATTTAAATTGTTTTTACCATTTTAACTATAATAAATTATTTGATATGTTTTATCTGCTTTCTCACACATGAACTGCACTTGATCCGCTTGATTTGTATAGTGAGCGAGAACTGCATGCAGATCTCCTGTTTTTTTCATAAAAAAACAAAAAATATTGAACTGCATGCAGATCTCCCGCTAATTACATTTTAAAAGCAAAAAAACGTGAATGGTGATTTTCGAACGAGAAAACTGCATGTGCGGAAGAAGTGCATTTGTTCTGCCCCTCCATTCATAACAATATACAATTGAACCCATTGTTTTAAAATGAAATCTAATTCCTGCACCTGTTTTTTAACATTTCTAGATAGATATATTAATACTGATCTTTTTTTGGCTCAAATATTAATACTGATCTTAGTGAGAATAATTTCTAACTCCCCCATTGGCCGGCGCTGTACATAATTCTTTTAGTGGCCAATTCTTTTTTAACTAGCCTTTAGTTGTTTCGAGAAATAAAGACACGTGATAGGCTCCTATTTGTTTGTCTCGTCAACCAAAAATTATATAATTCTCATTATCTATCCACCAACCGCTTCACAAGTACGTGACATCAACGCACGGCTAACTTTATCTCTTACTGGAATTTGAACGGTTATGATTAACAAAGTGGGACCAAACAAAAAAATTTCCCCAGGTATGGCATGACGCCAATAGTTCAAAAAGACAATTATATAAAAGGGCAAATACAAAAAATATGTGGAAGCTTATTGGTTGATGTCTTTCTCCTCTCAAGACGCCACGTGTACTATTGAGTGTTCCATAACCACTTTATTTATTCCCTTTCTTCGATAGATCTTTTTGGTTTTTTTATATTATTTGTTTTTTCTAATAACTTTTTGCCCAGCCAATGAGAGTTGCCCATATGTAGAGATTCAAAAGCCCACGAAGATTTTTTGATGTGATGGTAATCATCATTATTGGTTACTGCAGAATGGGTATATCTAACATGCGCATGTCGACACCGTCTATAACATCATCTCATCTAAGATCTATATAGGATTCATTAAGTACATAGCATGAAAATATTTAGTTATCTGAATGACTATGAGACTTTTTCAGGTTAATAGTTTCAAATCGCCACTTACAAATCGTTTGGTGAGAGAGACATAACTCCCAATAGTAATTATGGATTGCATGCAGTTTCAGAAAAATATTTGTTAGTTTTATGGCATGTTGTTTTTTTTTAAATTCATTATATGTCTAAAATATCTTCCCTGTATTTTTTTTCTTTTTGTAAAAACCCTATTGCATAATGAATTTTTGTATGTCATTGAAATATGGTGTTTTAACCGATAAGATTATTTTGACAAAATACCATTATTATGCAAACACACATGCTATATGACTAGTCACACCTTCGTAAAATATACACTATTGTAAAAACAATCCTTTACTTGTACTATTTTGCCATTTAATCATTTAAAGAAATATCGATTTGAATGCATATACACCTTGCTTGTCAAATACATATATTTTACGTATGTGTATATACACATTTCGTGTATATATTATATCGAGACTCCGTGTACGTCTACTAAAAAGCTTTAATACATGATTGAAACTAAACGATGAGATAAGATTGTTCAATAATTTAGAGACAGAAACACGTGTCAGGACCATGCTATCTCGAGAATATTGTGCTTAAAACACACATCGGATTCTTCTCTTTTTATGAACTGTCACTTACTCATATTGGTACATACGAATATATGTGTAGGCTAGTGCATGAATCCACATATATGTAACTTACGAAGTACAACAATATATTGTCACGTTATCAATCAACCATATATTACACGTATATATGCATATCTCTTTCAGACCATGGATCCTATATATGTTTAAATGGTCACATCTTACTTTGCTAAAACTTGCCTGTATTGTTCTATTAAAAATGGTTCTCGTGATCGGTAAAATTACGTACTGGCATATACGAATTTATATCTCTAATACTGCTTCAAATGTGATAATTTAACAAGAAGTAAGAATCAATACAAAGGCCAAAGGCAAACATTGACATCTTTTTTATTGGAAGCTTTGCCAATCAACATTTGACATTATAACAATTTCCAATCTATATATATATATATATATAAAAGGTTTTTTCACACACAAATTTATTCCGAAAGACCTGATTCTCAAGATCTTCCCATATATATACAATTTCGTTTCTCTTTTGTAATTCTTATATTATTTCCCATCAAACCAAAGTGCGAGTAAGTGATTAAGGTTTGAGATTATGACCTTAACCACATCTTTGATCTTAATTTAGTCTTACCTTCTAGCATCTCTAACTCAGAGCCAAAGAGTTAAAGCTGCAGTGGTGTCCAGCCTCCATGCAAATCCACCAAACTCCATCTTCCACACATCGCACGGCACCGTTTTAACATACTTGGTCTCTCGCCACGTGTATTCAAGCCTCACCTTACACGTGAAAGTACTGTACTCGCTAAACGCCGCCGTTTGCTCAACCACCAACCACACAATAACTTCCGGCAACAACGACGAAGGCTCTCCTTCAAACCCACCGTCTCCGGTTACAGTCCTCCGGTAAGCCTCGTTCACCATCACCACGCGGTTAGAAACGTCGGATATAAAAGCAGGACACGTGTCTTTATCTATAGCATCCGCAATCTCCTCGTCCGTACACCATACCGCATGGGAAGCGGACCCACTGTTCACGGAATCCACCGTCACCCACGTCTCCAACGGAACCTGATGCACCGCGCCATCTCCACCGTTGAACTTGAACCACGTGCCGCTTGTACAGGTTTCATCTCGGATTATTGTTTTTACCGTTGGATCAAGATTATTAAGATCCAAACTCAACGGTGTAGATCTTTCCGGCATGAGCTGTAGAGTCACGAGATCTTCCCGACCGTTCTCTGGATCTGTTGAACTAGATCTAACGTCGTTCTTTGATCGACACGTGGCTTTATTGTTTTTAGAAACCCTAACGTACTTTCTCTTCGTTCTTCTCGTGCTCGTGCTTCCGACAAATGGTTGACCAGTTGCTGTCGGCTTTGGAGCGATCGGACGGTACTTAAGCATGAGAGTATCAATAGATGTCTTATCTTGTGATCTTAGCGTCCGCCATAGCTCGCGATCTTGATCCATTTTTCTCTCTCTCCTCTTTCTCTCTCACCTACTTAGCTCTTCACTACTACTCTCTCTCTCTTTCTCTTTTTCTCTATATTCTTTCTGTGTCTCTCCGGTGGCCGAAGAGATTAACATAAGAACGCCACGTGTCTAGGGCAAACATATGAATACACTTGAATCAGTGGATGGTTGGTTATATGCATTTACACTATTTTCCATCTTTTTTTTGAACTTTTATTTTCCAATAGAGGGAAAAATAAACTATAAAAAATTGCCTTCAACTTTTCTTTTTAACGATTTATAGGAATATAGTTCGATTCTAACCAATAACATGTAACAGGTTCTTTTATACTAGTAATCAGGATATGTCTGTCGGCGTTTAACTAGTAAAATAATGTCAATCTGAATAGGTGTCGATACTGGCTAGATCTAGGGGTCATTGTAGCTCGTGTGTGTTATTGGCTGACAGTAGGTTTAAATTCGTTAGTAGAATGTCCTTAATACTAACAGGGACATTAATTCTACCAACGGATTAAGGGTACCTACCTAACAATTACAGGTCATATGCCTGGTTCATAAGCTTGACAAATACAAATATTTGTGTGCTATATATGAGGCTGGTAGGCATGTATAAAAATTATATACTTCATACTATCATAAAATCCACTGCATAGTTTTTTTTATGTGTATGTATATATTTAACTTCATAATAGATTGACGGGAAAATTAATATAAATATCATATTAAGAGTAAATTCATTTGTAAGTACTAACTCGTCTAATTATAATCCCGTCTAAGCTGTATAATATATTAGACTCCTTTAGCTAGGGCTTATCTCTTGCAAGCGACGAGTTTAGCGAGTACTTTTACAATTTGTATTAATTTAAATAGTTAGAATTCACAAGTATACCAGCTCTACATATAAAGATGTACATATCCTAATTAATATATGTTTATTTATGTGCGTTTGCCTGAGTTCATATATGCGTGAGAATGGTCAAATACTCAAATCCAAGAAAGAAGCCAGAAAAGCTTGAAACAAGGACTTATAAAAAAAAGCTTGAAACAAGGCTGTCATGTGATTACTACCGTATTGAGTTGATGCGTGACTCTTTAAAATTTAATTTAAAGTACAGGGAATAGCAATAAACTTCAAATAAGACTATCATAAAACGAATATAACTTTTCAAAAAAAAAAAACGAATATAACTGCATGTATACAATATTTTCAACTATATGTTTATTTATATTACTATATGTGCATTTTAACTAATTAAAGTATAAAAAACGGGGTATATTATCTTTATAAACAGAAACCCAAGAGAAGCTTGGTTGTTAGTTTTTACAGTTTCTCATTGTTAACGATCTTATAAGAAGTGTAACATTAGTTGTTCTCAATATTCATATGGTACTCGAGATTTAAATACACATGCTCTTGTGTTGACCCAAAAAATATACATACTCTTATGGGAGTTTTTTAAAAATAACCTAAAATTTTAAGTCAAACCAAAAACTTTTTTTTTATCATTACTATTCACCTATGAAATTTCCAAACTCTCTTCATATTTTTGAAACATTTACAAAATTGTCATTATTATTTAATTTTTTAATTATTTCAAAAATGACAAAAAATCAATTACACCCCCAAACATTTTTTCTTATTTACAACAATGTCATTATCATCAATTTTATAACCATCACGAATTACCATTTTTGAGCTTTTAAAAGCTCAAGAATTTAATTTCTAACCATTTTTTTAAATCAACAAATCTTCATTTCTTCTCATTTCCTTGTATTTTCTCTCAATTTTCATCTTAAAAACTCTCATAACTTTCATTTTCATAAGCACAACTTTCATATTTTTCGAGATTATTCAGTTGTGAATCGTCAAAGGTGCTTCTTTTTCCTCATATTTGGAGCTTGAATGGTAGAAAAAGGGTGGAAACTATATTTACATCGAAAAGTAATTATTTATATGGTTTTCGCCATTTTTCAGATCTCTGTCGCGATTGTAGATTTTTTTGTCTATCAGCGCATATGTGTAGACTTACGATGCGATCTACTTGTCAACGCAAATGTTAGTTTTGCATTTGACTCAACTTTTTTCTTTCATAGTAGACTTCATTAGAAGTCTACATTATAAAGACAGCTCGGGAAGTTTACAAAATATCAATTTTGCATTTGACCAAAATTTTGAATTCGTTGATTATGTTAATTTTGAGTTTGACTAAAATGTTAAAAAGTTGACAAAGAAAAAAAAATGTGTAGACCTTATATGCAATATGCTTATCTCAGAAAAAATGTAGACTGCATATGAAGTCAACTATTTTATTTTGGTCAAATGCAAAACCAACCCGTCGGATTTGAGAGTAGACTTCAGGTGAAGTCTATACATTTGTAGACTTTCATTTAATCTACTTGTAAAAAGTCAAACTTGGTCAATTGCAAAAATTAAAATATCCAAGAAAAAAAATATAGACTACATATGAAGTTTACTTTTGAAAGTAAAATCTTGGGTGAATTCTGGTCAATTGCAAAAACTAACATTTTCAAAATGTAAACTGAAAATAAAGTCTACACATATAAAATCATAATTTTTTTAATAGATGTAATAACCCATGAATTTTGCGATTGCAAAAACTAATCCAAATTACAGACCTTCATGACAGTCTATAAACTGAAAATAAAGTATATTATTTTGTAGACTGAATATGAAGTCAACATAGAAAATCTATAAAAGTAGATTTGTGTATTATTCATTAAGCTTTTTAAGATTTTTTTTGTTGGAAAGTGTGTTAGTTAATCCTAATGTCTTGAGTGATTTTGAAAAGAAAATCTATTATAATTATGAAATTATCAAATTTTTGATTTGAATATGTTGATAGCTAATAAGTGTAGATGTATTTGTAAGTCTACTTCTCAAATATGAAATATTATTCGCTAATTTTGTAAATCGTATTCTTTTTTTGCATGGAATGGTTCAGTTACCTGTTGTATACAGAGAATGAGTGGTGAAAGGTTCTTTGTGAAAGTTTGTGGTCGATAATCGAAAAAGAGGATTTTTCTTGTGAAGGATGGTTGTACACATAGTGAAATTCTTGAAATGGCACAAAAACACTATGATTTGGACAAAAAAATCCAGATGGTAGAGTTAACGTATTCTCTACCAGACGTTATTTTAAAGCAAATGGCTCTGGATACTCCTCCTATGTATGTCATGAATATGCGACAAGTGCAGAACTTGATCGAGTTATCTAAGATACACTTTTATGCCTTTATGTATCAAGCAAATGCCAAGTAGACTATAGATTTTTGGTTTTACTATATGTTAAATAATAAATGTAGATGTCTTTGTAAGTCTACAAATGTAGACTACAGTTGAAGTCTACGTCGTAAATTCTATTCAAAGTACGTTTGTGTATTATTCATCATATTTTTCATAATATAATTATTTTACAGTGTGTGTTAGTAATTATTAATGGTCTTGAATGAATTTCAAAAGTTAATGTATTATAATTATGGGACTAAGAATTTTTTTGTTTAATTATGTTGTTAATTAATAAGTATAGATTTACTTAGAAGTCTGCTTCTGCATTTTATTGTTTGAAGTATACACTTGAAACGTATTGATTTTTTTTTGTGATTAGTTTACTCTTGAAACTTCTTGGAAATTTTGTATAGATTTTCTTTTTCTCACATGTGTGTTAGTTATTGTTTTAGCTTATTGTGGTTTTAATTGTTTGGTTGATTATAGTATCTTGTGAAAAAAATGTTTGCTAACAAAAATTAATAGTATCATACAAGTGAAACACAACTAAAAGTGAATACAATGTTTATAAATTCTAATCAAACAATTATTTACTAATAAATATTTGATTACAAAGAAATTTATTAAAAAATATTCTTGAGTGTGTTTGATTTTTCATAATCTTAATGCCTCAAATGAATTCTTAGAAAAGAGTACCTACAAAGGAAGATAAAATTATGAGAACAACATAATATATAACATTTAAATTATATTTTAGTAGACTTTTTATTAAGTCTATTTAAAGTTTATGGTTTAGTAGACTTTAGTTAAAGTCTACACTAACAAAATATTTCAGATTTAAAAATGTACATTTAGAAAATTTGAAAATACTTTATTCTAGAAAATATTTTCAAATAGTTTTTTTTTGTCAACCTTGCAGTAAATCAAAAATCTAGAGTATGAATCTATAATATAGTTCAATATAAACGAAATAAATATCCATATAATGAATTAATGTAAATTTTATATTTTTGGAAAGATTGAATTGAAAATTTTGGAAGAGAATACCTGAAAAATAAGATAAAATTATGAGTAAAATATAAGATAAAAATAAAAATTATATATAAAGTCTGCTTAAAAGTCATTGAAGTCTATTAGTCCTAACTTTTAAGAAGACCTATACTGGAAAAATTTTAGATAGGAAAATATATACATTAAAATACAAAAATAAGCTTAGATAAAAAAATTAGAAAATATAATTTATAAGACCAAATAGTAGTAAAGTAAAGACCTAGAATTTGAATATGTAACTTTATTTTTGAGAGGAAGAGATTACAACTATGGAAGAAATACCTGCAAAATAAATTAAGTTTAACAAAAAAATAGGAAAAAAAAATTTAGACTCATATTTTGTAGACTTCCAATGAAGTCTGCTTAAAATTTGTGGTTTAGTGAGTCTACTAGCTTTAGCTTATAAGCATATTTCATTATAAGTCTACACTATCTCATAATTTTTAGAACTGAAAATTTTATGTACATTTTGAAATGTCAGAATATTTTTAAATCTGAAAATACTTCAAAATATAATTTATAAAATAAAATAGTAAAAAAGTAATGCACAGAGCTTAACTTTATTTGAATATAAACATATAAATACACATTTAAATCTATAGATCTAAAACTTATATTTTTAGAGGAGAAAATGATAACCATGAATGATAATACCTACAAAAAGATAATATTGTGAGAAAGACAGAACATAAAAATAAACATTTAAAACTATAGATCTATATTTATATTTTTATAGGAGAAGATGAAAAGCATGAATCATAATGCCTAAAATAACAAGATAATATTGTGAAAAAGACATGAGAAAGTTTTAGAGAGAAGAGAGAGAAAAATGAGAGAATTTTAGAGAGAATTAGAAAGTTTTACAAACTTGTGAACCATTTTGTAGAGAGGCTGTGTAAATTTCATTTATATAGAGAAACAAAAATTGTAACTAGGTTAAAATTTACTACATTGTAGACTTCTTATGAAATCTATTAAATTTAAAATTAGGGAGTAGACTTTATTTTAAGTCTACTTAGTATACTTTTTTAGAAGTCTACTATGATAGTTTTATCATTGTTGTTTATTTTTTATTCTTTTAATAATTTAATATATGATCTTACAATTTTTGAATATTAGTTTAAGATTATAATTTTAATTTATTCATACAAAAATTAAATTAATCAAAATTATTTTGATTTTTTTAATATTTTTTTTGTTCTTTATTGTTTTGAAAAATTAATAAATAAATTTAAATTTTTATTCTTTATTATTTTAATAATTTTAATATATGATTTTACATCAGAATAAAAATATTTTGTTTAAATTTGATTAGAATAAAATTACTTGGTTAAATTTGGTTAGGTTAAATCTCTATCAGTGAGTAGGCTTCTTTGTAAGTCTAGAACGATTATTTTTTTTGGTTCTTTTTTTTCTTTATGTTTTAATAATTTTAGTGTATAATTTACTAAATATATTTATTTATTTTGATTAGTTGTAGTATATGGTCTCAGATTTTTATTTAATTTAATAATAATATTCTTTATTGTAGGTCTACTATAGCCTAAACCACAAATATCAAAACCTAAATGTTTGCTTTATAATAAAAAAGTCACAATTGTTGTATCAAATATCGAAATATTTAAAAAATGAAACTATTCAAAATTAATACGCAAATTTAATTAAATAAACCATAAAAATCTCAATCTAAAATCTAACCCTAAAAGTCTAACCTTGAAAGAGATAACATGTTAGAACCTTTTGTTGCTAAACATAAATATTGTCAAACATATAACTATCAAATCAATATATATTCTTTTAAATTGTTCAATTATATAAAATTTTAGTTTATAAACTTCATAATAACCCTTATATTGATGACTGATTTAAAATTTCACAAAAAAATTATTTTTATACAATTTTAAAATTAATTTATTAGATCAAATCACAATGTAGAGTACAAAATAAGTTTACAAAGTAGACTTCTTATGAGTTTTTTTTTGTTACGTGTAGATTAATGAAACACAAATTCGTAAAATAACTTTTTTTTTTATTTGGTCATAAGAATTAAATAATACATTTACCACATTTTTAGGTTAGTTTTGCATTTAATTAAATATGATATCTATTTTTATGGTTAGAATGAATATTTGGGCTGTTTTTGGCGTATCTCATAGTATGACATTTCTAGTTCTCCATTTTATTCTGGAAGATTTAATCATCAGTTGTATGTATTAATAGAAACTGTACGGACACCGAATGTTCGGTTTTACATAATATTATTAGTTCTACCTCTAAGTGGCTTGGTATATTACTTGGCAACAATTGTTTATATAAAATATCTTGGACTCGAATCCTATACAAAGATATTGAGATTCGAGATACATTAATTAAGCTCTCCGTCTTAAGAACATAGAAATATTAAACTGTAAGCAAATACACAGAAATATTAATGAGACTACAAGCAATAGGAGTATGCATAATATATACTCCCTCCGTTTCTTTTTACATGATGTTTTAGAAGGTTTATATTATTTCAAAATAGATGATGTTTTAAGATTTTAAGGTATGTTTTGAGATTTTAAGGTTAACTTTAACTTTATTAGAAACTGTTCAACCAATAAAATTTTATAGTCTTTTTTATAATTGGTTAAATGATTTTAAAATTATATCTTTAAAAATATTTTTTAGATAAATGTAAATTTTTTTAATCTTTGTGTACTAGGCCAAAAATTTATCAATTAAGAAAAGGAGGGAGTATCTCTTAACATACAACCATGCACATAGGTTCGTTTTTTTTTTTTTGGGCAAGCACATAGGTTCATATGATAATTTGATTGGATGGTTATCCAAAGTACCAATAATTCTGGGAACTGAGATGTGTGATTTGATTGGTTTTATTTCCTTTTATTATTGTGAGATTAGTTATATGATAAAATGGTTGTGTGGGTTCCATGATCAGGCTAAAATAGCATCTGTTGTTTTTACCTTATTTCAAGACTAATATGGTCCTTCTCCTCCCAACCAATCAAAATGCATGAAGTGTCCTCCATTTCAAAGTCGAAAGAGCTGTCATGTCAGAGCACATATTGGACATATATACGTAAAACAGCTATCCTTATCTACGTATCAAATATACATGTCGAAGTGTAAAGCAATAGCCAATAAGATGTGTTTCTATTTTCTTTTGTTGAGAAATGTGCTTCTATTTTTTCGTGATATGAATCCAAATCAAGATGACCATTGTTCATTACAAGCCACTAGTTAACGTACTGAAAAGAAAAAAGAGTTAATATTTATTTTTAAGATATAAAGAAAACCAGATTTGTTGTATAGACTAGTGGTGTACAAGCTCAATCTATTTTTGTAATAAATTTTGAATCTTTCCTTCCTAGTTTGAAATTTAGGGAAATACTGTCATTAACGCTTTTTCAAGTTACAGGTATATTTGGAAGTGGAAGTGTAAAGCAACAAAAATATATGAGGTTTGTTTCTTTTGTTTCATGGATAAAAAGAGAGTTTATATTTTCTGGTAAAAAGAGAGTTTATTACTAGTGTGGGTTGTTTTCCTTTTTTAAAAAAGTTTTTATGTATCACCCATCATTTTTATCTTTTGCTTGGGTTGCTTAGAGTTTAATTCAGTTTTATTAGAGTTTGTCATTTTTATATGTTTAATAAATGATGTATTAGTGTATTGTTTTTTTATGTTTATTATATTTGTAGTGTTTATTCATTTATTATACTAGGTGAAAGGTTTTTACATATCTGAAGACATTAATATAATTCATATATTGCATATATAACATTTATTATGGACTTATAAGTAGATCATAATCTCTCTTTCACTGTCACTCTATCTCTTTTTGTATCTCTCTCTCCCATAACAAAAACACACAATAAAACTTCGAAAATGATCTTATATTATTTACCCGCTCTTTTTATACAGATGCGAAACAATTTGAAATTCTACTTGAGGTACAAAAGTTTTTGTCAAACTTTTATATTACATTTTTAATACATTACCAATTTTATGAATGTCGTAATACTAAACTGTGTAATTATTTCTTATTTTTATAGCTTTTGAGTAAAATGTAATAATAATTTTTTAAACATTAACCTCAAGAGACCATGAGTCCAAAGTGAAACCAAATGAGTAACTTCAAGCTCAACCCACACAATCAAATAACTCATGCCCACTTAGAGTAGTCAGCTTGTTAACCTCAGACCAAAAGATCTCTTTGAGTCAAAAAATTCAGTTGTGTGCACATAAATTTCACTAAAGGCCCATAAACCTAGAAGCAAGAAAATGAAGAGACCTCTTTTCCAAAAGATCGGTTTTAGAGTTATCTACTCTTGAGATGTGAGAGAAGAAACTGATGCAAAAATAGAAATATCATATGGATGTCATGGAAGATGCAAAATGTCTCCTTTCTCTGAGATTTGTCGGTGATTGCTCTTTGAGGGTTGGTATCTTAAAATCCACTGCCATGCAAAGCGTCGATCAAACCGAAGTGCTTCTACTATCAATGGTGAACTGATAAGGCATGAACCCTAGATTCTTGTAGTGGGGTTTCTGTCAAGGCTCCTTTGAAGGTCCATGCTAAGTCCACCATCTTCTGATCCTTACCCTAAGCAGCATCAGTTTGCATGTGATGAACCTACAATCTAACTGTAGGATCGAAGTAATTTTTTGTCTGAAATTCTTATATGCGGGTTTGGTCAAAGGGATGGAGGAGGAGTTTCCAGCAGCTTCTCAGTAGAAAAGTTTAATCCCAATATCTCGTGAGCATTTCTTTTTGCTTTCTATATATATATATAAGAGAACTCTTTGGATGTTTTTTGTTGGGTTCTATGTGTAATTTTCATGCTCTAAGATATTCACGTTAGACTTTCCATGACATTTTTGGAATGTGAGATTGCTGAAACAAGTCAATACTTTTAGACGAAGTAGACTTTCGCCACTCTTAGGATTTTTGTGTATGTTTGTTTCATGCTCTGGTAGATTCACGTTAGAAAATTATCTCTTGATGACGTTTTGGAATAATGAGAAGAAATCATATCTCTAGATTCATATCAATCGATTTTCTGATGTTTAGCAGACAACTACTTGTTTCTTTCCATTTATTTTGTTTTTCTTACTCTTGTTCTGTGTTATCCCAGCATAGGCAACTCCGGGCTTGTCAGGAGGATGCTGGTTTTAGAGCATTTGCACTTATGGGTGCTGGTGTTACAAGACTGTTAGATTTTTCGACAGTTGCATCCGCTGAACATGGGTTGGAGTCTCCCAAGCTACCCTTGGCCTTCCTCAGTTTTCACTTTCTTCTTTACGTTGGGGACTGCCTTATTGTAACTTTTGGCGGTTGATTTAATATATGTGTAGGATCCGTCGTGGTCACCAGGTTTTATCAGCAGGTCGCCACTCAACCATACTCGAATGATTCAGCTGCCAAGGTTCGCCAATGGATCACCTGATCTAAGTCTTACTAACTAAGGTTTATGCTGTTCAAATTTTGTATACTTGTAAGATAAGTCATCTTCTGTGATCTATTTTTTTTTGAATGAATGTTAAATTTATTCAAGACAAAAAACCCTTTTGTACAACTAGGTGTGTCCCTATTTGAAAATTGTGAAATTGTAAAACTACTCTAGAAAGAAACTTTCATCTAGTAGCAAACCACACTCCCATAGCTTGATTATATTTCCCATTGCCCTCTCCCCTTAGGGAGTCGATACGGTTGCGTACTAGTTTGTCTGTATATTTGACAAGACGAATTGCAGTTTGAGGAGCTTCGCCGTGTCTTCTCTTGTTCCTCTCATGCCATATCGAATATAGCACAGCTTGAAAAGTGTAGCGAAGCAAAAAGAGGACTGTATTATCCCAAGTCTTGTCCATCAACAAAACAAGTATCTCCAGCCATTGATTTGTGTACCTTGCACCAACCAGTTTCTGAGTGGATTCTCTCCATATTTCTTCAGAATAGCCACACCCAAAGAACAAATGATCCTTTGTCTCCAGGGAACCATTGCAAAGGACACATGTCCCATCTCCCTGCGGGTTCCATCGCAGGACTCTGTCTCCCGTGGCCAGTCTATCTTGAACCGCTAACCAAGCTCTCACTGAAAATTTTGGAGTAGCAGCCGAAAACCATATTCCCTGACACCAACTTACTGCAGGTTTTTTAACTCTCAGCATTTGCCACGTCTGGCTAGTACTGAAAGCTTTGTTGAAACTGTCCCCTGTACCTCTCCACAGATGGGTATCCTCGCTGTGTCCCAATCCCTGATTCCTCATCTTCAAAATTTCATGCTCTATTGTGATCAGAGTGGAAGCTCTGTGCTTACGTCTCCGGTACTGATTCACAGCTGTCTCCACAGTAGCGTTAATATTGATTCCTAGATCAATACACCCACGAGCACCAGTAAGATCAAAAATTCGTCCTAAGGGAGACCAATTGTCAAACCAAAACGAAGCTTGAGTCCCGCTGTTGATCTCCACTCGAGTAAACTGTTGTGCCATCCCTCTCTGTTTTAGGATCTTTTTCCAGATCCAAGAACCCAATGAGCTTTTCGAGTTAGTATTCCAGAAGGATCCCTTGCGAATGATGTAGTAGCGAATCCATTGGACCCATAGGGAGTTGGCTGATAGTATTCGCCATATCAACTTCAGGACGCTGACCTTGTTGGCCTCTTTGAGTGGACGCTGACCGAGTCCCCCTTCATTTCTTGGCTTGCAAACCTCTGACCAAGCAATCTTTGCTTTTTTAGTGTTCAGTTCAGGACCCGACCATAAGAAAGCTGAACATAAGTGGTCGATCTCCTTTATACATTGCTGTGGGAGCCTGAACACAGACATCCAAAAATTAGTAATGTTGTGGATAACAGATCCTATGAGCTGCAATCGTCCTGCAAAAGAGAGATGACGAGTCGTCCATGAGGTAATACGTTTCCTGATGCGTTCCACCAGTGGACTATAGTCCTGAGCCGACATCCTTTTGGGCAGCAACAGAAGCCCTAGATAGCGAACAGGGAGTGTGCCTGATTCAAACGGAAAGTCAGCTAAAATCTCTGCGCGTGCTTCGTCCTCAACCCTAGTCATAAAGATAGTAGATTTTTCCAGGCTGATCTTTAATCCAGATGCTCCTGCAAACTCATCAAAGACATGAAGGATACCCTGGACTGAATCTTTCCTTGCATCTGAAAAAACCATCATGTCATCCGCAAAACAAATATGCGTAAGTTTCAAGTCTTGGCAATAAGGGTGATAGCCCATTCTTTTCCCTGCAGCTGTTCTATCTAGCATTTGAGAGAGAACTTCCATACTGATAACAAATAGGTAAGGAGATAGGGAACATCCCTGACGTAAGCCTCTACTGCTTTGGAAGTAGCCAGACAACTCTCCATTGATCTGCACCGAGAAAGATGCTAACTCAATACACTTCTTAATCCAGAGGATAAACTGTTCAGGGATCTTAATGGCTTTAAGAGTCGATAAAATAAAAGGCCATTGCACTGAATCAAAAGCCTTTGATATGTCAATTTGAATAGCACAACGTGGGGAGACCGAGCTTTTATGATAACTCTTCACTAGCTCAGAAGATAATAGCACATTCTCCATTAGCAACTTATCTTTGACAAATGGCGATTGATTGTGAGAGATGAACCGCGGCAGAATCTTCTTCATCCTATTTGCCAATATTTTTGATATGACTTTATAGAGGACATTACAACAAGAGATTGGCATGTAATCCTTCATGTGAATAGCTTGTTCCTTCTTTGGAATGAGTGCAAGGATGGTTGAGTTGATACCTTTAGGCAAGAAACCATTGTCAAAGAAAGATTGAATCGCCACTACAAAGTCCTTCGCAATCACTGACCATCCGGCTTTATAGAATTCACAGGTAAAACCATCTGGACCAGGGGATTTATCCCTCGCCATAGCAAACAATACCTTTCTGATTTCTTCTTCAGAAACTTTGTGAGTCAGCATTGTTTGATCTGCAGTCTCGCATTCAAATCGCAGGAGCTCATGAAGCTCTACCTCTGATATTCCCACATAGTCAAGTGGTTTGTGGTTTAGGAAAGCATTAAAGTAGTCTACAGCCTCCTTCTTAATGTCCTCTTGAGTTGTGGCTATCGTACCATCACCTCTCTGAATTTCGTTGATCGAATTCATTGCTGATCGAGCCTTGATAGCTTGATGAAACTGTTTGTTGTTCCCGTCTCCGATACGCAACCATTTTAGTTTGGCTTGTTGGTACATGATTTTTTCCTCCAAATTTGCCAGATATAGCCATCTGTCATAAGCTTTCAATTCAGCCTCCATCGCCTCAGCAGAGAGATTTGTCACTGTGGTGATCTGCTTCTCGCAAAGTATGTCCCATGCTTCTTTTGTTTTTCTCTTTATATCCCCCAGCTTCTCCTTACCCAACTTTCTTAGTAGAGGTTTCAAACATTTAAGCTTTTTTGTAAGCCTAAATAATGCAGATGTAGAGTTGAAAAGAGGCTCTGTCTCATTCCAATAGTCTTGCAGCAATGACAAGAAACCCGGGATCTCCGTGAGCACGTTGGTGAATTTAAATGGTCTTCTCGGTCGAAGCTGTTCTGGCCTCATCCTGATACGACACCGGAGATGATCAGAACAACCCCCTGAGTCGAAAACACAATATGTATGAGGAAACCGCTGTGACCAGACCTCATTAATCAAAGCTCGATCAAGTTTTTTACATATCAAGCCATCTTCCCTCTTGTTGCACCAAGTCATTTTAGGCCCTTGAGAAGCCATGTCCGAAAAATGGCAGTGGTTGACCATATTTTGAAAATCCCTCATCCCACTCGATATCGCATGACCCTCCACCGAGTGCTCAGCCCCTTCCAGAATCTCATTAAAGTCGCCAACTACTAGCCATGGTTTATCTTTAAATAGAGGTGAATCTTGATGAAATTTCAAATCCTCCCAAAGCTCCATCCTCTCCTCTGGAGTGTTAAAAGCATAAACAAAAGAACATAAAAATTCTTCCGTTTGTCCTTCCAACAATAT
This sequence comes from Moricandia moricandioides, assembly GCA_905132885.1. Taxonomy (NCBI): domain Eukaryota; kingdom Viridiplantae; phylum Streptophyta; class Magnoliopsida; order Brassicales; family Brassicaceae; genus Moricandia; species Moricandia moricandioides. The sequence goes on from CAJHQQ010000786.1 coordinate 86,665, forward strand.
TGAGCATGTGATCAGCTGCCCCGACTTGTAGCAAGGAGTGACTCTCACCTTCGGGCTCCAAACTACCCACAACCTTCCTCTACTACTATACTCATAGTTTGATATAGACAACCAGCCCGTAAAAACCGAAGAGAGAGTTGTCTGGGCTCGGCTCTCCTTAACTCTTGTCTCTATCATACAACCAAACTGAAAGTCGCCATTTCGGATCCAATCTTTAACAACTGTCTGCTTTATTGATTTGTTGAAACCTCGTATATTCCAAAAGAAACCAGACATTATTTATTCTTTCGGGAGTTCTTTTTATTCAAAGTACCAGGAACGTCTTCCTTGGGTTTTTGAACAATAGATTCCAAAAAGTATCTATGATTTGATTTAGAGCTTCGTGGAAGGGGTTGTCGAGCCCTGACTTTCTCCTTCTCGCTTGGCTGTCGGGACTGTTTCTCCTGTTCTTGAGCATCATCATCTTGGCTCCCAGATTTCTCTGTAGCCAGAACATACTCACATTGAACCGCAGGTATCCCATCTTGAATTTCTGTACTGTCAGGAATTGAGAGCTGCACCTTTCGAACCTCTGCCTCGTCACATTGCTCAACTATCTCACCCTCTTCCTCCGTGGTAGACAGAACTGAAAAACGTGAGTTGGTTACAATAGATACGTGTCCATATTCAAGCATTTTTTCTTTATCTGGAGACCGACAAGCTTTGGAAGGTGTAGACCATTCTTTTCCCGTGGACTCCGTTTCAGTACGCTCGACCATTGATGTTTCTGTTCCAGGCATCACTGTTTCAGAAACCACCTTCTCAAGATCCTCTGTTTCGACTACCTCATTTGCAGAGATCGCATCCCCAATTGTCTCAGCTACAGAGACCTTTGATACCACACCACCTATCTCCCCATCCGCCAAGGCTATCCCTGCATCATGTTGATCATTTTTCTCCACTATCCCTAGGGATCCTCCATTGGCATTATCCTCCTTGCCCTTACTTCCCTGTGTTTGCCTCACTTTGGCTAAACAAAACTTGGCTTCATGTCCCCATTTATTACAATTGGAACATCTAGAAGGAAGCCACGGGTATGTGTATTCAACCAAAGTTTCCTTGCCATGGAAATTAAAATTCATAGCATGGGGTAGTTCTTTAGTAAGATCTGCCTCTACAAAGATATTAGCCACCTTCATGTTTAAGCATTGTGCGGTTTCTGGATGTAGACGCGATGGAACCCCTATTGGACTTGCTGCAAAGCTCAGGCCCTTCCAAGAGAACATGGTAACCGGAATATTTTTCATGTGAATCCAGAGTGGAATGGACTTCATGGCAGGTTGTGATTCTTCGGGAAAAGGAGACCACTCATCTTCTGTGATCTAAACAGCTTTGCTATGCTATTTTCCTGCCAAGCACGTCACAGTGGCCAAAACTACGTCTTTGCTTGCTGTTTTGACTGGTTACCGTGATCCTCCTCCTGGAAGTCTTGTTACAGCTTACTAATTGGTTAGTGCTCAAAAGAAAAAATCATACTTTGGCAATGGTACAGATCAGAGAAGGATTACACTACAATCCTTATTACAGAAGACTGAAATGGACTTTGCAAGCTTTTGGTTTATCACAGCAACCTACTGGGTTTCTGTTCAATATTTATTTTGATTGCATCTCTTGAGTTTTTGCATGTAATCTTCTGGGTGTTGTCCCGAAAACCTGTCTTTAAAACATATTTTAAAAGCTGCATTATTGCATTGTCTCCAAAAACTTTGATTAAGATCAGCAGCTAGGTCGATTCTTATATTTTCAGATCCCACAAGTCTACAGATTTTAAAGCAAAACAGGCTACAACTCCAAAACCTAACAACTTCGATTCACAGATGCTTCTTACAAAACCTAAACTGGAGAGAAGAAACCTAAGCTAAAGCTTTTTTTCAACAAGCTTCTTGCTGTCTGGTGAATCGAGAGAGAAGAATATCACTATATGGATGATCTTGCTTCACTTCCAAGTAACCTCTCGTCTTCAACACCTGCAAACAAATATTTTTTAATACCCTTATCAAATCAATTCAGAGAGTTTCCAAAACTTGAAAAAGATAAACTGGAACGGGAAAGCAGATGTGACAATACCAAAGTCTCGTAAAAGAGTCTTGCGCTTTCCTTCTGTGTTCTTCCTCTGCATAGCTGTAACAAACTCGCCTTTTCTTCTTCTCCTTTCTCTCTCTGCTCCAGAAACGTCTTCTCCAGGAATTTTGCCACACTCCTGTACAATCCATAATCAGAAAATGTTTATCTAAATATATATATGCAAAGGGAACTGAGAACAACCAACCTTGTTCTTGCTGACCATGTCTCTGCAAATCAAAAACATACATCGTAAGAACACAGTACAACGAACACACATCAACATGCAACAAACAACACAATAAGATTTTGATACCATATTAATAAACTGTCTAACTGTTCACAATAAGTAGCTACATATCTATATTTTTTGAAAAGTATCAATCCATTTCTTCAAAGATTTCTGTGAACTAGTCAACCAAAAGCAGAGGACTGGCATGAAGATCATCTCTACATTGGGTGCTTTCCATTCTTCGAGTAAGAGAATAAGGCAGTTTACCTTGTTGCAGGTTCTCTGTTTCATGTGCATTCACCTCCTAAAGCAGAAGCAAAAAAACAAACAAATGGTCAGTTCCGTAACCAAATACAGACTAAAACTATTAAAAAGGCTTTCTTTTGTAGTACCTCCTCGTTTATCAAAATTGCATCAAGGCCCCTTCTTTCCTCGCAAAGTTCTGACGGGCGCTCTTCAAAGGAGGTGAAGGAGTTTGCAGGTCTTGTTTCTTGTTCACAGGTCTCAGGTCCCTCGAAATACCTGTTCGACATTGATTCCCTCACTGGTGTTTCAGGAGCTATCTCTACTTGCTCAGAGACTAATGGTGTTTCTGGAGCGATCCCTGTTTGATCTGATGTCCTTGCTGGGGTTTCTGGAGCAAGATGTGCTGGCTCTGCAGGCTTCCCTGGAGTCTCTGGAGGAACATGCGTTGGATGAGCACTTCCAGCAGCCACGGAACTAGCTTCTGTCTCAGCTGAAACCTTTGTATTATTTCCTACCATCTCTGGAACAGTAATTTTCAGCTCCGCAAGAGAAGCAGCCTGAGGAGTCTCCATTATTTCCCGAGCATTCTCAGTCTGCTCTGAAGAAGAAACATCTCCACGACTTCCAACTGTTCTAAGAGAAGACCTTTTCATTCGCCCAATAGTTTTAGCAGCTTTAAGAGTTTCTGTGGTGTTATGTCCTTTAAGCTTGATGGGTTGACCAAAAAGTAACTGGAGATCCAAAAAACCATCTGTGATAGGATTAACATAACAATCTGAGCACACAACAATACAATCTGAAACAAAGATACAGCAAATTCTAAAGTTTCACTTACATGGAATCAAAGGTTCCCAGGAAGGTCTTGAGGGATCGGTAAAACGTTTGATTCTTTTCTCAGGATAGTCAGTATGAGGAACTTTTCTCCGTTTTGCAACCAATGAACTTGGGTCTTCGATCATCTTTTTCATAACTCTACAGTTAAAGAGAAGCACCAACATGTCACACACTTGTACGGATGATGAATATAATCCAAGGTTACAAGAAGATCTCTTACTTGTTTGGAATCATCACTTCATCATCTATTAGACATTTTCTCTTCCTTGAAACCCGAGAAGACTCCTTTCCAGCTGGAGTAGGAATGATCGAAAACTGATGGCTTGTTTCCCCTGTATTTCAAAGTATACAAGATACCACATTATAAACACAACTAAATAAAATTTCCTGGAGTTCTTATATCTAGAAAGGATTCACCTTCAGAGATCTTCAGCCACGAAGGTGGTTTGGGAGTAGCAGCAACGGGCGTATCTTTAGCATTAGATCCTTTACTCCACTCTTGTGACAAAGTCATGTCTGAGAGAAAAGCTTTCTCGGTAACACTGTGTCCAACTTGGTTCACTTCAGGAGTCTCGGATGGCTCTTTACGAGACCCATGAAACATATCAGTGTCCGTCATTTCCTCATCATTATGTCCTCGATGTTTCTCTATGCCTTCAGGAGAGTCTCTATTTTCACTCACAGATCGTGGTTCTGGTTCTTCTCGAGTACTCATCTCCTGGATCTCTTTCTCCCCATCCATTCTTGAGGCGCCAGAAGGTTGATCCTCACTCCCGTGAATCTCTTCAGGACTTTTGCATTCGGATGGTAGGGACCCGTCATGAGGCGTCTTTTCCCAACTTGCTTCCACTGATGTCTTCTCTGGTTCTGAATTCTCCCTGTGCCCGTCTCCATGTAGATTATCCACTGGGGATTCATGAGGATTCTCTAGTCTCTGAACAACAGTACATATGGTTTCTTGAACTGTTTCTTTCTCTTGAGCTCTTCTGGCACCTTCAGATCCTTGCATTTCCCCAAGCATGTCATCTGATTGTATACCCTCTAGTCTCTGCACAATGTTTTCTCTAGCTGTTGCTTCCTCTTGTGCTCTTATGATATTTTCAGATACTTGCGATTCCACAAGCATGTCATCTGATTGTATACCCTCTGGTCTCTGCACAATGTTTTCTCTAGCTGTTGCTTCCTCTTGTGCTCTTATGATATCTTCAGATACTTGCGGTTCCACAAGCATGTCATCTGATTCTGGATCTTCCCCATGCCTAGATGCAGTTTGGTGATCTCTGGATGATTTGTTAAAGTTCAGTGGCTCTGCTTCAACAACTCTGACTGATGTTTCTCCACTAGCATATCTGTCATTTTCTGCATCTATGTTCATATCATGGGAAGAGCTCTCACTACAATAACAAATATAACAAAGAAAATTGAGCCAGTGTCTCTTAATTACATGTAAATAGAACCACAAATATCATACTCACTGTCTAGTATCAGTATGATCGGCAACAAAAGTTTCATGAAACGTAGACAGGAGGTCCTCCTCCATGTCGAACTGCAACTCCACAAAACAGTATTTCATTACATACATATATTTCCACTTGTATACAAATGATCAAAGAGGAATGGGTTCAAGCAACAATGTCAATATATACTATACTCAGTATTCTATCAGGTGAGAAGCCGTACCCTTTCCATATAGTACTGGTCCATGATCTCTGTATCCCGACCAGCACCTCCATCTGTTTCATCCCAACACAGTGGTCTAAATTACATGATTAACTTGAAAAAGAGTTGTTATTTGTCAGTAGTAATTACCTTCTTTAAGTGTAATATCTTCATGAGGCTTAACATTCCCCCTGGGAAGACGAAACAAAGAAAAAAGTGAGACTACAAGAATGATCTCTACGAAGTACATTACTGAACAGGATTAACAAGCATAATACCCGTGAAAACCTTCCAAAACCCCAAGATCAAAAGCATCTAGCTCGAAACTCTCAGGCAAAGCAATTGACAAAAAGGCAGTAGATGCAGCAGGCAAAGGCACATTTGTGTGTTCTCTGTTCTTCTCCTTAGCCACAAACTCCTTAACACCGATCAAGGCTCTGTTGCAATCATGGAACAAAAAGTCGACCTTCTTGGAATATATTCTAACAACACCAAGAAGAAGATAAGCTAAAACTCTGTATGTCAAAACGTCCAACTCCTTTTGCAAGATCTGGTCTGTGAGACGCAAAAGAAAACATATCATGTGGAGGAAACAAACACTGAAGCGATGAAGCAAACTAAATATTGAACAGAAAATTCAGCTGCTCAAACCTTGGATCTATATGAGAAAAGGGTGTTCTTAAAGAACAATTTGCAGTAGAAAATCGTAAGCTTTTCAGTTGTAAAATCGTTAACTAAAAGCTAAGAGATTCACTGAGTCATTTTGTCAAACAACTAATGAGCAAAACACAACAAACATAGAGAAAAATTGGTTTTAATCTGCCAACTAATGAGCAAAAGGAGCAAACTTTCTACCTACATTCAAGTCATTTGTTTGAATGGGAGTAAGGAGTCAAGCCTGCAAACTACAAATGAAAACGAAGCCCTAAGTTTCTATTTCGGGTAAATTTACACTAAATCAAATTGTTTTTCCCCCAAAGTCTAAACCTTTACAACCTAACGAACAAAACCCTTTTCGGACAAGGGAGGAAGAGAGACAGACCAACGGAGGAAGGAATATGAGTGTCTTTGACTTGAGCTTTCTTTAGCTTCTTCACAAAATAGGCAGCCACCCATATCGCTCCTAGAGGCCCTTTCCTCCACACGAGGCTCTCCGAGTGAAACATTTTGACTTCGAGTTTCACTCCCCTGATTCTGGGTTTTTTTTTTTATATAAGAACAGAAGCTTCGTAGATACTGAAGCGAGGAGGGAGCGAAAGAAAATTGAATACTACAAAAATTAAATAAAATGGAGAAGAAATGGGGGTTAAAGAAACGGTCATGCGGTGTACAAGACAAGCTTCTTGAAAACATATCAAAACATTTTTATTATTTCCTTTTTCGATTGGCTTACAAATTTAACAAAAAACTTAAAAAAAAATTTATACTGACCAAATTACTTTAGGACATACAAAAATGGTACATTTATTTTGAATTATGTGGTGACATAAATTCAAAATTTCTTAATAATGCATTTCATATTTATAGATATATTTCCATATTTAATTTATTGTTCATATTTAATTTATTGTTCATATTTCCTACCTTTTTCATTAGACAGCATAAGCTAAAAAGTGAAAATGGTGACGAAAGATATAATACATTGTACGTCTGATAGTGGTAAATATTAAACGCTAACATGGTGTTTTTTCTATTTACTAGATCTTACAAAAAAAAGAAGTAAATATTTCGGAAAAAAAAAAAGATAAGAAGTAAATAATTGATCAAACTGTGAGCTGGCCACTCTTCAGTTCAAATTTCAATGTTTAGCGGTGGTAAAAAAAGGGTTTTCTACTGCTAGGTCATTATCTACAGCACGTGTCCAGTTAAGAGTCTACGTGGCAGTTTAAATGATAGCGACCATTTATCCAACGTGGCATTGCATGGACTTGCAATATGGGCCGTTATTAGAGGCCCATTAAAGTGTTCAAAAGCTCTTAAGCCCTAATCTGTATATGTCGAATCAATTAAAATGTTTTTGGACTTTCAAAAGTGTTTTGGTATCTGGTCTGTGAAAATGTTTGATTGACTCGTGGAAGGCACAAGCAAAATCGAAAGCTCTCACGGTTTTATAAAATTTGTCAAAAAAAAATAAAATATAAAATAGTTTATGGGTCCGAGAAGGCGACCGATCGAAATTACGGAAGTGCCCTCAGCTTGAGCTCCGAGAGAGAGAGAGTACACAGAAGAGTCGTAGTCGCAGTCCCCTTGAGCGCATCAAAGGGTTAGTAACCTTTTTTTATTTCTCCCTGAGTGACCTTTCGTCCTCAGAAAAGTACAAAACGAATCGGATTATAAAAAATGTCTCCTTTCACGCATATGTGCAAAAGGGCTTCTTCAAGTTGGTGTCAACTACTCTTCCTTCTTACACATCCTGTCTTGAATCTGTGAATCTTGTGCAGGCAGGCGTGTGTTCTTGTTTGTTTAGAATGGCTCTTGTCCAGCGAATACCCAGTTTCTCCTCCAGTATTCGAATTTGGAGGAGCACCAATTCGACAAACCATAAACATGTTTCTTCTCTTCATTACAAAACCCAGATCACTGCGTCTTCTTCTTCTTCTTCCTCCTCGCCCTTCACGGAGAAGCACTCTGTTGAGAGATACCAGAGGGATCAGTGGCTGTACAAGTCATCCACTCCATCTCCATCACCGCCGTCCAATCAAGAAGATGAAGTCTTTGTTAGGGAAAACGACATCGCATCGCAGCTTCCGGAGCTGAAGAAGCTATTGGAGGTTCTTAGAGAGAAGAGAGAGAGTGGATGCAGAGACGGTGATTGCGGACCAGGAGATGTGTACCTGGTCGGGACAGGACCAGGAGATCCTGAGCTTTTGACTTTGAAAGCTGTAAGAGTCATTCAAAGCGCCGATCTTTTGCTTTACGACAGGCTTGTCTCTAATGATGTTTTGGAGTTGGTTGCTCCTGATGCTAGGCTTCTCTATGTCGGCAAAACAGCTGGTTATCATAGCAGAACTCAGGTATGCTCTTACTATTAGATTAACAACTTATGATTTGAGTCTTAATTAGTAAGTTCTTTTGCCGTTGTTACAGGAGGAGATACATGAACTACTCTTAAGTTTTGCTGAAGCTGGAGCCACTGTTGTGAGGCTTAAAGGTGGAGATCCTTTGGTAAGCTCTTGTTTTCTGCTTCTTTATATACTCTCTGTTCCTTTCTCCTTTGGTTTCCTTTGTAGTTATGTGTTGCAACTTTGATTTGATGAAACAGGTTTTTGGACGAGGCGGGGAAGAAATGGACTTTCTGCAACAGCAAGGGATCCGAGTTCAAGTTATCCCTGGTAATGTTCTTTCTTATGCTCACTCTATCCTCCAAGCAACTGCTTCTCTGCCACTTTGCTGTTTCTCTGAGAGCTAGCGTATCTTACCGGACGCTTATAATTGTTTACAGGGATTACTGCAGCGTCAGGGATAGCAGCAGAGCTTGGGATTCCATTGACGCATCGTGGTGTTGCAACTAGTGTGAGGTTCCTCACTGGTCATTCTAGGAAAGGAGGGACCGACCCTCTTTTTGTTGCCGAGAATGCAGCTGATCCGGACACAACACTTGTTATTTATATGGGTTTGGGAACCTTACCTTCACTTGCACAGAAACTGATGGACCACGGTCTACCTTGTGATACACCAGCTGTTGCGGTTGAACGTGGAACCACTCCTATACAGCGTAATGTAAGCAACAAACCATAGACTCTCTCATTCTCTGAGATGTTACTTTCTGAGTTTCTAAAAGGTTTTGTATGGGATGATGCAGGTCTTTGCTGAGCTTAAAGACTTTGCGACTGAGATTCAATCAGCTGGATTGGTGTCACCAACGCTTATCATCATAGGGAGAGTCGTCGAGCTATCGCCTTTATGGCCACATTGCACGAAGGAATCCTCCTGCCTTGTAGAGACCCCTTAGATTATTCGCTTCTTATGTTACGGTTACAGTGGCTTCACCGACATTATGGTGAACTTAAAGGAGTGAAGCTTGAAGAAGGTTGAGAGATGTAATAAGCCAAAGGAATGTGTGATATACTTTTCTTCTGTCCACGTGAAAAGTGAAGCGTTGATTTTTTATTATATTTGGACAAATGCCAACGCCAATGTTTGATGTATTAAACATGCTTCAAATAGAGTCAAGTTTAACTTCATATTAGTTGCTGTTTATTGGTCTATTGGTGATGTTTATATTAGTACGTTGATAACCACTTGATCGGTATTATTATTACTTAAACACTCTATCAACACTTCCGTTTGATTCTTGTCGGTGAGAGAGAAGGGTGAATTCACCAAAAGAAGTCTCACTTTTTAAGAGAGCAACTTTAAAGTGAAATTATAAGATTGCTTTTAGTTTATTGTAGTTATTGATTTGAAGATGGATTTCTTGTTCTAGAAGTCACATAAATATGATACTTTTCTGTTATAAACAGATTTTAAATGTTACGCACAATAAAAACTTGAAGAACATCCTAAAATACACCTAAACAATTTTTGTCACCAAAATAAACTTTAAAGAGAAAAATAATTAAAATAAACTTTATTAAATGATGTAAATATATATTTGTTCCTTTTGAATTAAATCTAGACTTAGAGTTTAGAGTTATGGGATGAAGTTTCGGAAGAGAGATTTAAAATTATAAAAATATATTAAAATTTCAAAGTAAAAAAAGTTTATTTTGATTTTTTTCTTTGAGATATATTTTTGTGACAAAATTTTTTAAAAAAATTATTTGAGAGAATCGATGTTATTAATAGTATCCATCAATAGTTCTTTCACATTAAAACAAAATCAAAAAATTTCTTCAACCATCCACCAGATTTTTCTTTCTTATCCTAAATCGATACACCCATAGTATCGATCATATCATACCCACAATCAAATTTCATCTTTTACGTACAAGATTCAAGATAAAGAAGAACGCAGAGTATTACTAGTTTAACTCGATTTAGTACAACTAGTATAACTAAAACGAGTATAACTAGTATAAATAGATTAAGTATAACCAATATAACTGGTACGAGTAAAACACATATAATTTTGCAATTAATATAGTGATCCTTATTTTATTTTCAGCATATGAAGATGATAGAAAATAGTGTGATGTAGAACCAATAAGATATGTTGGTCTAATCTTCCCTCTCTTCATGCATGTGTCAAATACATGAATTATATATTTTTAATAATATTTGATTTTGATAATGATTTGTTTACAAATTGTACTAGTTACACTAGTTGTACAATTTTCAAAAAAAAAAAAACAATTTCATCTTTTTACTCTTGACGTCAAAAAAGTTGATGCAGAACCAAAAAAATCTTCAACCTTGCTCCAAAAGCACGAGTCATCAGTAAGAAGAATAAAGAGGGAGCATGATGACAACTAAGGTCTCATTTCATGTAAAATAGATAGTTTTTGGGATTACTTTTGAAAAATTATGTTTGTTATAAACTTATGTTCTTTTCAGTATTAAAACTTATGTTTTTTGATGTTAAACTTTTTTTTTAATAGCTTTAGAAACTATTAAAACTTATTTTTCTTTTGAAACTTATATTTTGTAAGCGATAATTGTGTTTAGTTTAAATATACATGTATTTTGGTATAACTAGTACAACAGATTTAACTAAGTAATAATATTTAAGAATAGTATAACTTATATAACTACTCGACATTAGTGTTCAACCATAATTGTTAAAATATGATACAAATTTAAAACGTGATCCACATTTAAAATAACAAGTAGTTGTATCAGTTTTCTAGTTGTACCGACTGTACATATTTGTACTAGTTTTCGAGTTATACCAATTTGTGCATAGTTTTACTTTGACAGTGAAATAAAAAATATTAGTTGTACCACATAATAAATAGATTTACCTCAGTTGTACCACTTATTTATGTTTACATGTATTTGTCCAGTTACAATGAAATAATTAGTTTTGTAAAAATACATTCATGTATGTTTTCCAAAAATTATGTGGACAAACGAATTAACAAACCTTAAAAGTATAAAGTAGATCATGTAAACTTAAAGAGTTCTGTGATAATTTAATTTTTTTCTTTCAAAACTTCAAATTAAATTAAAGAAACTTTTTGAGTACATATCAGTTGAGATATTTGATTGTTTTCTTCTATGGAATACCAAATTGGTTTTGTTAATTTCTTAAATGTCAAATTTATACTAGTTGTACCAGTAATTTGATAATTTTCTTAACTTGTACTATACTATTGTATTACGTTTTAGTTCATTTGTATTTTCATTTATGTACAATGTTCTCATTTGTTGATTTTGTATACTTTATGTTTATCAATACTAACATAAATTCATACTACTAATATATGTTTTATATTATATGAAAATGTATGTGGTAAATAAGTGTCAGACTTAGATATCCTACGCATGTAATAGAATAGTGTTCATATTTTATGTTTGTAAGAGAATAGTCTAACACAGTCTTCGTATTCTTGTTCCATATAACACAATAAATTCGTTTGAGATAAAAATGATTGTCACGTGGATGTCTTATCTTCCTTTAATTCTCAATAATGTTTTTTTTACTCTTGGCCATATCTTAATGTGTGCATGTTATTCATCATATTCTTCAGTCACCGGTAATTTATACATTAAGAGAATGTAACCGACTTATTTCGATCGTAAATGTTACTCTTTTCATTATGTCAAAATTAATTTCATTAGCTTAATTTTGTTTTCCATTTTGGTTATTGAGCAAATTCACCCTTTAATAAATGATTATTGAGTTAAAATGATGTAGTTAAAAAAACAAAACGAGTTGGCTCAGTCAGTGGAAAACATTGTTTCAATGGAATAAGACAAGATGGTTCCGGAAAAAAAATTGAGTTTCTCAAACGGAAAAATAAGTCAGTCATAATTGATGGCTCAAATAATATTAAAAGTTCTGGGTCCAGAGTGAAAGCCGAAGCCGAAAAGTAGTAGCATTCAAAGATGAAGATGATTGTGTATGAAATGTCGGGTGAAGGAAGATACATGAATTAGAGCATTGGTACTCTAATTTTTCCTTTAAACACTAAATATAGAATAAAAGTCATTCTATAGTACACTAAATATAAAAATATGAACTGTGTTACTCCCAAATATAAAGTAACACTATTCATCTATTCTATTTTTAGAGTTAAATTGTTTCTTTACAAAATGATCTTTCACTTTTGATAAATTTTCATTTTCTATCTGAATAAAATATAAGTTATAATTTCGTACATATAAATATTTATAAAATTAGTTATTAAATTTTGTTAAAATTTAAATCCACTAATAATTATATAGATTAGGAAATACAGAACAATAGTAATTAACAAATTAAAAATACATAAATAATAAAAAGAAATAAAAGGCTTATTTCTAGATCCACTAACATCATTAAAAAAAATCCAAATGAAGTTGATGAAAAAGGAGCTCGTTGATTTATCATTTTTTTCTGAAGATTCCTTTTTTTTTCCTTAAACATAAGCTCAAATGCTTGGATCTTCTAAATAATTTACCGTTTTTTTCTACAACAAAAAAGTGTTTAAAACAGTTTTTAAAAGTGAGCATTTTAGTTCTTAGAGAATTTTCAATTTAATACTACAAAAATATAATAATTTTCATTTTAATCATTTGCTTATGACGGTTTTTGACAACAATATAATTCTTGTAATAAGATTTTTATTTTAAAACTATCGTTTAGTTTTACTTAATATTGTAGTTGTATTATGTTATTTTTACAAGATAAAATATGAGAGTGTAATTTCAAAATTTTAAAAATTATGAGTTAAAAAATAAATTAATACATATGAGAGAAGAAATATATTAAGCATATATCTTTTTTAGAGTAAAAAATAAGAATAATCATTGAAGTAATTTTTTTCTCTATTTTCATAATATTTTATTTTATAGTAAAAGATAGAAGTAACTATTAGAATTCCAATGGGGTTAATTATCTTTTGTACTTTGAAATACGTGAACTAATTACGTTCCTTTGATATGATCAGGGTCGACCCTGAACTAAAGCCCGTAAAACATGTGTTTTGGGCCACAAAATATATAAGAACTATAGGGGCAACAATAACAATTAACTTACCATGGCATAGTGGTATGATTATTACAGATTTTAAGATTCAACTAACGTAGTCGCATATTTTCTTTTTTTTTTAATAACTTTTATGCATAATCGAACTTAATTCCTTTCTTAACAACTTTTATTTCTTTTTCATATATATTAGTAGATTATACATATTATTATATGGATATATAAATAAAACATTTATATAGAGACCATAATTATAGTTCTTCTCTATCAATATTGACATGCTGTACTATTAAAAAAGATTCATTTTCTCAAGATTTTCTTTTTTCATTCTTTTTTTTCACCATTTTCTTCCTTCATTCTTTTCTGCTATTTTGTTTTGGAATCACCACTTATTCTTTTCATATCTGGTATTTACTTGTTTAGCTTCTTTTCTTGCACATCTTCTTCTTTTTCTATATTTCTTCCTTTTACTTTTGTATGGTTTCTGATTTGTTTCAAAAATTATAATAAAAAAATAGATTTTAGTGCTTTTGAGACCCTTACATATTTGGATTGTTGAAATATTCAATAAAACTATACAATAAAAACTAATTTAACATTATTATAAAAAACTTTTACTTTTGTCATTTGTTCATGCATTACTCTATAATTTACGTTCCTTTTAATATTTAATAAAAATGTATGTTTTTTTGAAACTAAAAAACATATGTTTTTTTTTCTTGATAACGTGATCAATTATCTTTAAAAACGTGTTAGAATGTAAGAAAGCGACTATAATTTTTTTTTGTCAACTGCTTAAGCAAGTATAATTTATTTTCATAAGTAGTACAACTTTTGTAGTTTATATATTAGAAAAATCGAAAAATATAGGAAACAAATTAGTTAAGGGGACATTATTTTCTTATTATACTTTAGGCGCCCTATGGCTCAGGACCGGTACTGAATATGATTCAGGCATTGAAGATTTCAGGGATTTTGTTTGTTTTATACTTGAATGAATACTCCTTTCTTGCCAACACTTCACTAAATCAAATTTGATTATTTTTGTAACTTTAAATAATCAAATTATTAGAGGTTTGTCTCATTGTCATTGCTAGGGTTGGATAAAATATTTGGACTCAAAGAACTGATCCGAAAGAAAATCAAGGTCCTGAATCCAATCGGATCCGGATTAAATAACCAAATGACTCTTACTCTTCAATTGCTATATCTGAACAATCAGTACAGATCTCGATCCGAGCCGAGAACCGAATGAATATTTGAAAATATTTAAAATGTAAATATGTATCTAAAAATATTAGTTAATTATACTTATAATTAGTTGAATAATTAAAATTATAATTTAAATATATTAGTTATTTTCAATATTTTGTGTATTTTTAGATAAAATAAGATCGTTTGGATAGAAATACTCAAACAAAATCATGTTAAATGAGTATTTTTGGTTATTTTTTTTGTATTTTTAATAGTTTAAATACAAAATACCCGAATCAAATTGAGTAATATGATTACTTTGGATACAAATATCTGAATTCGTTTCAGCTACATTGGTTATTCAGTTATTTTCAAGTTCATAATTATAAGAACATAATCTACCTGGACCCGGAAGGACTCAATTCAAATTTGATCCGAAATTTTTTAATACCTGAATAGAGCATAATTTCAAAATCCAATAAATAAACAATACATGAAAAGCTCGATCCATACCCGAACGTATATCCGTATGGTCATGCTTAGTCATGGCCCCTCCGTCTGCCTCGATGGTGACAACAACGGCTATACAATGCAACTACTCTGGTAGCAAGTACAACCGCCTTGAATTCGACGATCGCCGTAGTAAGCTGCGGTGGTGACTTTTCCTTTTTGATAGGTAACAATAAAGTACATGTTTACCCAAAAAAACACAATATATAAGATACATTATCACCCGAAGTAGGAATCAACAGAACATGAATCTTCATGTTTCTCTCGATCTCAAAAGATTCTACTGATCACACTATTGTTTGTATATTTATCATGAACTTTATCAAGTGAAAATAAAAAGGAAAAAATCCAAATGAATTGGTGTATTCAATAAAATAGTTTGATTGACTTTGATGGAATTAAAATTTATGTTAAACTGTATTGTTTTAAAAATTGATATGTTTCATGCTTTTTAATTTATTGGATAAAATATTCGTAATCATTGTTTTAAGTTACTTTAGAATGTGCTATTCAGTTTCACTGCAGTGTTTATAGTATTATCATAAGACAAAATTTAACATAAGTTCAAAGGAAAATGCAAAAGTCAAATCTTACCATTTTTAATAGTATTACTAGATTTTGACCTACGCGCGCGAGATTATTTTTGAAACAAATTAAATTTATATAATATAAATTTGCATTTTGGATTGATATATGCATTTAAATGTTACACATGAAGCGTTATATTCAGTGCTCTGAAACACGACCCGTACCCACGGTTAAACTGGAAAACCCGATGACTCTATATGTAATCCGGTTTGTGTTTTTTTTTTCAAATTGTTATTTTCTTTTATAAAACCCGCTGAAACCTGGGACCCGGCTACCGGTTGAACTTATTGATGACTCATTATGTACTACAAGTTGACTTAAATTTTCATATTTAAAGTTTCTAATTTATGAATTTTTAGATAAATGGTGGATATATTATGAATGTAATGCTCTAATTTTACAAAAGTTAATCATAAAAGTTTTTAGTCAAACTAATTTTTTTTTTGTAAGCATAAGGATCAATATTTGAGAGGATGCATACTAAAATAGAAATAGATTTGAGCATCAACGATTCGTATACGGTTATTACAATTTAGTGATTTGAGTTTGACATAAATATAATTGTTTATTTATTTATTTAATTTACTTTTATTTTTCACCTGTTATTAGAATTTTTTGATGTTTTATTTTTGGTTTATTTTAAATTTTTAATTTAATTATTCATATGAGACATTTTAATATTTATTATTTTCCTTTTGTTATATATATTTTATTATATATCTAATAGTAATGTTTATTATTAGATTTTGGCCCGTATTTTAAAGCGTGAGATGAATTTTTATTCAAAAACTTATTTACTAAAAATTAAAAATCTTATATATATGTATCTATTTTATAAAAAAACATTTGTTCTAAAGTATATATGATAAAATTAAAATTTACATGAATATAATTTGTGAAAATAAAATAATTTATTTATATAACATACCTCGTATCAATTTTATTTATATTTTAAGACTTTAAATTATAGTACATTTTTTTAATTTTTATATTGGTAAAAATATATTTTATTATTATATTTATTTGTCAGAATTACTATACAATTTAATATTTTCATTTTAATAGTCTCATACTTGATACATATATTAAATTATTTTAATTTAAATATGTCTATTAATTTATGAAATTATTTATTAGTTTATATATTGTGTTTTAATAAGCTGAAATATGTTGTAAAATTCATGAATATATTTGATTATGTTATTTTATAATTTATAAAATAGTTAATAAATGGATTGAGTTACTTTATATTTATTACTTAGTGTAGTAATTTAATTAGGAATATAAATTATTTCTTATTATATAAAGGAAAAATGAATTAGTATTCGTTTTAATTATAATTATTATTAATTATAATTTTTATTATTTAAAATTAAATATTAAAAATAAATGTATATTTACATTTTAAATAAAAGATATTATTAAAATCTAATTTTAGGAAAAGATACTTAAGAATATCTTTTTAGATATCTTATTTTGAAAATACTAAAATAATTGGTTAGATATAATATATATTTAAGAATAACTAAGTTAATTGTAAGAGAGTATATAGAAAATTAAATAAATGTAATGATCCAATATAAACTACTTGCAAATAGATAAATATTGATTATGTTTTAATAGTATTGACAATTAATTAATTTCCCAATAAAAGTTCAAATTATTTTAATATCCTTTATTTTAAAATTTTAGTTTCTTCAGATCAATCATTCAATATCCCATTCCCTTTTTATACAAAAAAAATCCCATTCTTTAATTAACAAAAGAATAACTAGGAAAAGTCTTTAACTCTTTACCAACATAGTCAAAGTTAGTATCTAATTGTAGCCACATCATTATGACATGCCTCATCAATATAGTTACAGCTCGCACGACATCAACGTGAACTGAAATGAATAGGAGATCGTCTCTCTCTCCCAGCCTGTCCGAGTAAAGTTACAATAATCAGCCGGCCAAGTTCTTGGACTGCGTGCAAAGCAATACATATATTAAACGTCAATCCTCAAATCAAATCTTCTAAAAGATTGTGTTCTCTTATAAAAAAGAAGAAGATTGTGTTCTTAATCGAATAAGGAACGTGCGTCAGTGCGTATCCTTGAGTTAAAAGAACTCAGAGTGGTCCATCGAAGAAGAAGAAGCTCATGAAAACAATAGCTATGACAATCCCCGAATCCCCCAGTAAAGATAATGACTCCAGTGCGGTGGATATTTCGCCGGAGAAGGCGGAGGAGAACGGTTGTGTTCCGGAGAAACCTAGTTTTACGTCTCCATCTCCTAGGAACATTACTGGTATGAATCTCTACGTGGTGCATGTTTCACTTATTCAGAAAATTATTAGGTTTGATTTATATTGTTTATCATTGGTTGGTCCATGCAATTTACAGACCGTATCAAAGTTATTGGTTCAACTATGTGTATTTTACATGTTCTTTTGTCAACATGTATACACACCATTTTGGTTTAGAATGTATGTGTTGATTCATATGTTATCATCAGAATCAGAATCGCCGATAAAGGAGAAAATGGCTCTGGCGGCAACACCAACGACGGTGGATAACGGTGTCACTCAATTGAAATATCGTTGGTCGTTTTCCTCTTCTAAGAGAAGCTTCGGTACTTGTTTTGATGATTTCATTTCATTTCCTTTTAAATTGACCGCATTCAATGTGATTGATACAGTATATAACAACTTTGTTATCTCTATGAGTTGATACGGTTAATAGTTTGAAAATATCATAATTGAGTTATTTATAGTAAGGCAATATAAAATTAATACAAAAACAGTTTTTTTCATTGATTTTGTTTCCATGAATATGTTTTTTTTTTTTGGAATTTTGTCCACAATCAAGTCATGTTCTTAAATGGATATGTCTAGTCATTGACAATTATGTTCCTGTTAAAATAGAGAGATTTATTCCACTAATTTCTGATAATAATGATTCAAATTCTCAAAAACATCAAGTTTTTTTTCACACTTTGACATAAAAAATTTAGGTGAATTTGTAGTTGTAGTTTGATGGGTCTATTCCATTTCTTTTATTCGAGAAAAGGGAGTGCTTATAGTGATGTAAGATTTGTGTCCCAAGGTGAAAGCTTTTAAACGTGATTACTTACACTTGATGGTCCTTTTCCTCTTATGAAATCTTGATAGTTTGTAAATGTTCTAATGTAACAGGAAGTAGTAAAGATGAATCCTTCTTTGATACACATCAATGGCTACAATCCGAATCTGAAGATGATTTCTTCAGCGTCAATGGAGGTACGTTGACTATCTCATTTGTCTCTCTACCTAATATTAAAATTCTAAATGCCAGTTTTTTTTGTCCTATCAAGACAGAATAATTTGGGTTCGTTTTAAATTCACGTCAAAATGTTAGAACAACATATAATATTTGTGTAATGTAAGTGAAATAACTCGTTAATAAGTTTATGTAAACTCAGCATTTGAGTTCTTGATCGTGCAGAGTTCACACCATCACGTGGAAACACTCCAAATTGCAGTTTTTCAGATAAATTTCCTCGTTTTCACAACCCTTTGTTCGAAGAAGAAAAGCCTCGAGCATCATCGTTTTCGCGGTCTCCAGCACCACGAAGGAAGAAACTAGCAGAGCTTTTTAGTGAGAGTGTAAGAGAACAACGAGAAGTAATTTTTGAAGAATCATTAGAAAGTCAAAGCGAAGAAAGTAAAAAATCATCTGGTGATAACTCTGGTGAGCTCAATGTCATCGAAGATTCTAAATCTTTGAACCATCATCGGTGTCTTCCTAGATTATCTGCTTTAAAAGAAAGTTTAATGGAGAAGAAAAAGAAGAAGAAGAAAATTCATATGACCTAGCACTAAAGGTTTGAATTTATTTTATTATCAGAATGTGAAAACTTCAGCTCTGAATAATGTTATACTGGCTGGTTGTATATACTTGCTGATTTGCTATGATAAAAACAGAAGACAAAAATCATTTATAGAAGAGAAGTTTTTGGGTCATTGAAAAAAAAACTAAAGCAAGAGGTTTCTCTCTAACCTCTCTCTCTCTCTCTAAGTTTTACCAACCGTCGGTATCTCGCTCCTGTGGCGCCGCCGTGTCCTTTGAGAGATCTAACAACAACCAATAATAGGGACAAGAGTAATTTCCAAAAAAAATAAATTTGTATATTAAGAATTACTTAAACAATCTTCTTATATTTATTTAATCTTATTTACTCAACGTCACACTTGACAAGAGATGAACCAATTCTTAATCTACCCAAACCCTTTGTGGTTGAGAAACTCTCTCAATTGCACAAAACACACGCAGTCTAAAACAACCTTTAGATCTAGTGATATCTCACAAAAACGCCCACTTAGTTGAAATGCCTAATTCTCCTATATATACTCAGCTCTGTATATCTTGTGAAAAGCAAGAATCTTCCCAAAATCTCTTTGTTTGCCTCCTGGCAAATCCTCCTAGATTCTTGGGTCTCTTATCTTCAACTAACGGCTCTCTCTTAGTTTATCCAACCTGTGTAACTCACATCACCTCGTGTGTGACACATAGGAACCAACGTTGGATTCCACTCAGTGACTCCACCCTGTGTAACTGAAGTCGCTACTTGTGTAACACACTGGAGCAAACACTCAAAACTTTGAGCTTTCATTCTCCCTTTTTATCTTAATATGACAACTCCAACACATGTTTAAAGAATTTTTCCAAATACACATAACAAGAGTATGCAAGGCATTTATAGATAAAATCACTTCAAACCCCATAAGTTCAAAATACCCCTTGAATAGTCATAGGAAGCAAATATACAGTGCATAGAATCCGGAAAACAAGAACAACTAGAAAAACAGATTAAAGATCTTAAGCGCGCTACTACTCATCATCATCGCTGACAACATGCACTGGTACCTCTCTACCATACTCTCCCCCTGCTTTAGTGCACAGTTAGATAAAAAAATTCACTTTGATAAAGCAGTCATAGAGAAGAAGAGAGAACTAGAGAACTTACTTCGACTTCTGAGTTGGATGGTGCGTAGCAAGTCAATGACTTTTTGCAGATCATCACCAAGATTTGTTGGTTGCTCAAATCCACCAGTCCCTCTGCCAGCCTTGTGATCTTTGATTAGGGCAATAGGCTGTCCCGTGACTTCTTCATCCCCTTCACGCCTGGGAACAACGCGCTAAGAGTTGAGAAGTTGTTGAATGCGAGTCGGGAATCTTATCCTTCATTGAGCATCATCTGCAGTGTTGGCCATTGCCAAGAGTTGTTCATACACGACGATTCCAAAACAAGCCCTTTTCTTATGATGAAGTGAGTATAGATACTTCAAACGATCAGGATTCCTGCTTGTGTGATTCATGGTTGGTATCCAATTTGAGCAGCACAGTTTGTATAAGACTTGATTTGTGGACGTGAGAAACTTTGAGAACATGTCTTCCCATCTCTGATGATGCCCATTCGTGAGGAAAGACACAACTGAATCCAGATTCTCCGAGTACATGTCATAGTTACAATATCCAGGATGAATCTCATACAAAAGGTCTATAACACTTGGGGAGACCTCATACATGTCACCACAGACATACACAACTACCCCTCCATCAATGTCTGTAGAATCTCCAAGGTTCGCCAGGAATTCCCAGGTCAGATTTGGCACAAAAGGATCCGCATCTATGATAGTGTAGATCATCTCCGCATTGAGAACTACCTATTTTACATCCTGAAGATTTGCAACATCCAGTGGTAAATACTTCTGAAGAATGAATTTCTTATTTTTGAACTTGAGATACTTGTCGTAGGCCGCCTCAATGAAGAACTTATAATTGCAAGGAGGAGATGGAGGTTGATACATCTTGGGTTGCGATCGCACATACTCAGCAAACCTCAACCGGTGAGCTTCATATCTTGGTCCTTTTGGTTGAAAGGTGTGAGCTTCGTCGGTTGATTGATCGTCAACAATATGATTTCCTCGACTCCAACCACCAGTCTCAAAACAAGATCTTTTCTTAGCACTGCGAGAATCATGATCGGAATAGTCAGAGACATGATCGTGTGGAGATAACGAGCTGAATTTTCTTGATCTCGTTTGTTGATGCATGTCGCTGTGAGAGAGAAAGAGAGAGACCAAGAACAACAAATGCCCTAATAATTTTTCACTTGCAATAAGATCATTAGTAACATAAAGGAAACATGCCCAAGCCCATCATAAGTTAACCAATGTGATTATGAGGCCCCTTCCACATTATGAGAACCCATACACCAAAACTCTAAGCAAAACACATTTGTGACAAGTTGATGAGTAATATTTGTCAACAAGGTTCGTCTGAACAAAGTTCAAGTTAGATTAGAGAGTTATTCATAGATCAATTACCCACATACATCTTAGAAGGAAAGGAAGAGAACTTGAGTATACTTACCCCATATCACAGTCACAGAGGAACCATTTGGTGAAATCAGTGAAGCAACTCCAATCTGTAGCTATTTCTCAGCCGAGTAGCTGTCACAGATCAGTTTACCATATGAGAGTCACACACTGTCCCATAGGTTTAACACAGTCACAACTTTTCTAAAACACTTATAAGACACCTTTAGTGTTAACTTCTACTACTTAAACGAATCTTTTATACCATCTAAATCCATTGCATTGTTCACCAGAAATCCAAAGAATGTTTATGCCTCATCAAAACAGTGATCGACACCAGATTAAAAGTGGGGTGACACCCTGATCCAGGATGAGTGTTTATCATACTAGGCCTCTTTTTCTCTTTTTTTTTACATCAGAAACAAAATTTGTTTCTGCTCAATAAAAATAGTGATCGACACCAGATTCAAAGTGGGTGACCCCCTGATCCATGAAGAGTGTTTATCACACTGGGCCTTCTAACTTGGAGAAAGTTCATGTGTTACACACAACAAATTGTGTGTTACACGTAACAAGATTTGTGTTTCTTTATCCAATCCAGACAATGATCAAGACTCATATCAAAAATGTGGTTGCATCCTGACCCAAGATGAGTGTCTTTCTTAATAAGAATGTGTGACTGTGAAAAACCAGGTTCAGTTTGAGCCTCTACACTAAGTAAATTGTTGAATCAAGTTTTTTTTTCTTCAAAAAAAGTGAGTGACTCGACATGTGATCTTTTCTACCTAGACTCACCTTCCCTTTCAGACATTTATAACTCAAGATTGAAGATCAACAATTCCTAACGCTTTTCGGAGACCCAAAAAGCAGTTGAAATCTAAGGGCTTAGTGAAAATATCAGCAAGTTGGTTTCTAGACGAGACATGTTCAATGACAACAAGTTTTAACTCAACCAACTCCCTCATAAAGTGGTGTCTAAGATAAACATGATTTGTACGAGAGTGCTGGATAGGGTTCTTAGATAAGTTTATGGCATTTATATTATCGCAATGGACTAACAGAGGATCATAATTGATACTGTAATCCACAAGCATTTGTCTCATCCAGAGTATTTGTGTGCAACAGCTCCCTAGAGATACACAATTTTTTTTCTTACTGTGCCATGACACCATGTTGTTTCCGAGAAAGAAGCATCCTCCAGAAGTAATTCTTCGATCATTTACACACCCAGTCCAATCGGCATCGCAAAAACCTGCAAGGTTGACATTAGTTTCAAAAGAATATTGAAGACCAAACTCCAGTGTACCTTTCACATATTTAATGACTCTTTCAGGGCCTTCATGGGTGCTTCTTTCGAGAGGCTTGGTAGCGAGCACAAATACCAACACTTAAGAAAATATATGGTCGGCTAGCCGTGAGATAGAGCAGATTGCCGATCATAGCTTTATACAGCTTCTCATCAACCTTCACACCTCCTTCATCAAACGATAGTTTTGAGGTTGTTCTCATTGGAGTCCTAGAAATTTTGCGTGTTTGCATCCGAAACCGTTTCACCAAATTCTTAGCATACATGCTATGTGAGATGAGAATTCCATCTTCCATTTGTCGGATTTGAAGGTCAAGGAAGTAGCTCAATTCACCAACCATGCTCATCTCAAACTCCTTCTTCATCGTTTGTACAAACTCATCAACGAGATGTAGTGATGTGCTTCCAAATATAATGTCGTCGACATATACTTGAACTACTAACAATTTATGGTCGGACCCCTTAATGAACAAGGTTTTATCAACTCCTCCTCTTTTAAAACCAACACTAAGCAGAAACAATGTAAGTCTTTCATACCAAGCTCTAGGAGCCTGTTTAAGCCCATAGAGAGCTCTATTTAGCTTGTACACATGGTCTGGAAGATGAGGATCCTCAAAACCTCTTGGCTGAGAGACCTAGACTTCTTCCTGGAGAAATATAGTAAGAAAAGCGCTTTTGACGTCCATTTGATAACTTGATTCGAAGGTTGGATGCTATGCCAAAACAAAGTCGAATTGACTCAAGACGAGCCACATGTGCGAAAGTCTCATCCAAATCCACTCCCTTAATTTGAGAGTAACCTTGAGTTACAAGTCTAGACTTGTTCCTGACCACATTGCCATTCTCATCAGTCTTATTCTTGTGTATCCATTTAGTTCCTATCACATTCTCATTCTCAAGTCTTGGAACTAAATCCCACACTTGAAGTCGAATAAATCGCTCTATTTTTTCATAAATACCTTAAATTTGTGATATAATAACAATAAACTATTTTTTTTTAAATATTGATCAAACATTTTAAAACCCAAACCCAATCCCTTAATACTAAACCTTAAACAATAATCGCTAAAGTGTAAAGCCAAATGTTAGTATATTTTTTATCGATTGTATTTTTGAAAAGTGGTACTTAACTTCTCGTATTTTAAAGAATTTCTTTTAAACTACGAGTAAATGTGGTTAAGGTATTTGAAAAGTGGTATTAAAAAGTGGTAATTTAGGCAATTTCCCTAAAATCATATGAATATTAAGCCTCAATTAATAAATATTTATATTAAATATACTATATATATATATCAATATCATTTAAAATAAATTGTATATCATATATTAAATGCTTGTTTTGATTTACTTACCAATAAGATTATTGTAAATAAATAAGAAGATTTTAATTTATGTGTTTACTCAAATTTAATTATATACATAATAGTTACTCGATTTTTAATTATTCCGTATCTTTATTATTCTGTAACAAATAAATAAATACAAATAAATAATAATATGTGAAAATAATATATATACATAATATTTTACGCAATGCGCAAATCTTAACTTAGTGTAAAGGATTTGAGAAGAATAATTATAAATACTTAAAATGTTGTTATTTAATTTTGAACTTATTCACGTCCCTTTAGAAATAAATATAACATCCCTCAAAATTTGGTTATACAATGTAGTTAATATATTAATTTAAAGTTTTATATTGGACCTAACCTATTAAAAATATGTAATATTTAATTTTTTAGACCTATTCAAATATTCATTAATGGTACATATAACAAAATATGTACAACTTTTATAATCTATGACTCGATTTAAGAATGCCAATATTCTATATCATTATGATAACATATCTTGCATTACCCAATTAATCAATCTTATAATATAATATTTTGAATGTATCAAAGTTTCATCACAACTCGATCATTTTATGACAAAGATCGGTTCATGAAAAAAGCTGAACTGGAAATTAAAATATGTAAAGAATCAATAAGTTTAGGAACAACGTTATACACGACGCTTAGACTATACCAATATTCTACAAGATGATAATCTATTACGCATTCCTAAATTTACCAATCTTATAATACAAAATTTTCATAAAATCTTTTAAAACGTGGTTACATGACATGAAAATTCTTTACAAATTAAAAAATCTATTTAAAAATAGTATATATATATATATATATATATATTTCTTCAGTTATTTAGATTTTAGAAAAAAAATTCCTACTAAAACTAGTTATGGATACAATTTTCTAAACAATTCTTCAACTATAATTTAAATATACTTTCCGAAATAATCGTCTATTAATTAATTATTTCAAAATATAAGCAGTATCAGTTATGACCTCTTTGCAAAACAGATTACTAAGATTTAGGAAATTATAAAATTTAAGAACAATATTTATCTTCGTTTAAAAACATTCCTAAATTACAATTTACTTCTTTTATAGATAATTTTGAGATATTATTTTCAAAAATATTCTCCAAATTCTCATTCAAATATATTCTCCAAGATATTCGTATATAGATAAGTATTATTCCCAAAATATTGTCAGTATTAGTTTCTGCTTCCTATAAATACGAAATAAAATATTTTATTTTAGAATTATTAATAAATTATGACAATAATTTTTTTATTTTTTGAGCAAAAAATACTTTTTTATAAATAAATTTTTATGTAACAATGTTAAAACAATAGAAATTAACAATATTACAGAGTATATAACATCAACTATGAAATAAAAATAAAGTTTAATTTATGTTAAATTAATAAGGAAAAATTACAATTATACCACAAGTTTGATTCCACTTTGCAAATTTACCTTTAATGAATGAAAGTTTTCAAAAATACTTTAACTTTTTGATGAAAATAGACTTAATTAATTTTAAAAAAATTACTAAGAATAACATATAAGTTAAGTACCACTTTGCAAAAATACACACTATCAAAAATATATTAACATTTTGGTTTACACTTTACTGATTATTTTTTAAGGTTTAGTGTTAAAGGAGTGAGGTTGAGTTCAAATTTTTTTATAAATATTTAGAAAAATTAACTAAGTTTATTTTCATCAAAAAATTAAGGTATTTTTGAAAATAGTCATTTATTAAAGGTAAATTTGAGAAGTTGTATTAAACTTATGGTAGAAATGCAATTTTCCTTTAATTTTTCTAAACATTTATAAAAAAAATTAGAAACTCAACTTCACCCCTTTAACATTAAACCCTAAAAAATAATCACTAAAGTATAAACCCATATGTTAATATATTTTTTGTTAAGAATATATTGTGATGTCGATTATACAAGGTCTTGTTCACTAAGATTTACTTTTACTTATTCTCCACGATAAACTCTTATATTGTATCTCTATATAAAAAGTTTACTATTCATGGAATAAGACACACCAATTCCTCTATTTTCTTCTTTAGTTACAACACGTTATCAGCACGAAGCTCTAGCGATTTCAAGCTAAGAGGTATAGAATTTGATTTTCTGTTATGTTCTTAATGTTTGTTCAATCCTTCTTCAATCCATGTTTATTATCGATTCATGGTTTGTAAGAGTAGATTTAGTTTTTTTGATACTTAATTGAAGTATTACTTGTCGATATTAGAATCATGTTTATTATAAATTCATGGTTCATTTATATTCTAAATTTCTTGAATTTTAAAAGCTTTAGTCGATGAGGTAATAAAATTGTCCGATCAATTTGATAAGATCATGTTGACATTATAAGCTGATGCTCAATCTTGTAATGATTACACTCGTATGAATTATTTTAATAATTTTACTTAACGTGTGTTATTTAACGAAACTTGTTTTTCTTGCTTATATATGTTGTTAGCCTCACACGTTTATTGCTTAACTCATTATTGGTTTAACATGTTTGAATAATTTATTGCTTTTCTAAAATCTATACGACTGATTCAACTTCAACACATATACGTATATATGCTTAGCTTAGATCAGCCACACGTTTGAAATTATTTTTAATATGCATAGAATACATCACCTTAATTTGAAATCATTCAAACTTGTTTATATGGCTGAGTGCATATAATACTATTTTTATGATTGAACTGCATGTAATATTCTTTATGGCTGAGGGTATAATTCAGAATAGTCTAGGAATTATTATATATTGGAATTAGGGATGTCATATGGTAAATTATAAGAAAAGGTACAAGTATAAAAAACTTTTATAGGACTGTATTATTGTACATAATGGAATTGTTACATATTAGAATTGTTAGTTATAAGTTTGAATTTATTGCTGAACATGAACATGCTATGAATACGTTTGGATTATTATTTCAATGCTCTCAATTAAAATAAGTATTATTTTCCTATCATGCTTAACATTACTATAAGGTCAATCGTTAAGTTTAAAACTCACATATTTTTATATAGTTTAAAACTCTCATATCTTTAATGCGAATAAGAGTATTATTTATTTCTTAATATAATAAAATGCTTATGATAATGCATATTTTTATATAGTTTGACTTATATCTCTTCTTATTAAAATTTATTACCACTGTATATATGATAGTTTAAAGCTTGACCGTAAAAGATCCATAAGATTTGAATAATAATCTAAAGAAAGATATGATCACTATAATGTGACTTTCTAAAGTTCATCATAATGTATTTGCATCCAAAGATTACAAGACCATGAGTTTGTAAATAAAGCTCAATTATGTTGGATGCTAAGTTTAAAATTAAAAATTTTCTGAAAAGAATATTAGTGATTTAAAGATATTAAAGAATAAATATTTTTACACAAATAATGTTTTCCATCAGACACATGCTTGAAAAATGGATTAAAGAAGTTTATTATATCTTGTCTTCTTGAGACTAAGAAAAACAATGATCCATTGTGTAAGATGATAAATCATGTCTAATGGATTAGATCTATTCTCTTGAAGAAGATATGACATTTTATACTGAGAAAAAAAATCTACATAAATAGGAGTGGTCGAGAAAGTGAAAATAAAAGTTGTTGTAGACATGAATGTGAATATATATATATATGGTTATGGTCAAGGTCAAGACCGAAGAGTTTCTTTTTAGAACTCATATTCTCGCTTGAAGTTGAGAAAATAAAGATGTTCATAAAAAAAAGATATGATTCAATCATCTAAATATAAAAGAAGATTATTTTGAGTACAATAAAATGTTATATAAGTGTTCCAAAAGAGCACATAATATTTCTACACATAAAAAAAACCTTATTTGTATTATATTCTTATAAGTCTCAAAGTTTATAAAGATCTAAAAAAGAATACATGACCCATGTAGGATATGTTTTTGATTCAAAAATGAGATTCATTCGAGATTGATAACCTATTGTATTACCATCTCGAGGGGAAAAGTTAAAGAATCTCACATTTTATATTAAGTGAAACATTTAGAAGATTATGTTTACACTAAAGTGAGATTAATAAATCTTTCTTAAAGTAAATCTATAGAGAATTGAGACAAATTATGTTGAGATAGTAAGCGAAAAAATGTTAAATTCATTTCAAATCAGAAATATTTTACAAGGCAGTAAAATATTGTTGAGAAAGTGTTTACCTTCTCTTATATATTGTACTACACAAAGATTAGTGTAATGAAGATAAAAATATAGTAAACCAGAAGTTTATAAAATATTTGGTATGCACCAGTTAGACCATTTTGGTTCTGTAGTGATGCGAAAGGATACTTAAAATTTATGTATCTGAAGAACGAGGAGATTCTTTTGAATATTTTACATATGTTGATTGCTCATAAGATAATATAGTAATATAGTTTTCACCAGTCAAATGAAGTTATTGGCACGAAGGAGATGTTGGTGGACTGATCACCCACCATGCATCTTTATAGTATTTGTGAATTCACTTCTTAAAGTCTTTGATGACTATACTAAAAACACTGGGATAAGTGCTAAACATTTTGAGCAACACTAATTCGCATCAAGCTAACAAGTAATCACTAGTTCTCCTCATCATTGGTATTGGGTCAAAAACCAACTATTTTCATCTAAGAATGTTGGATGTACAATATACATTCCAATTGCTCCACTATAAAGCTTTACTTAAGATGAGTTTTCAAATAAGGTTTAAAATATATGATTAGATATGAATCTCCATTGATAATTAAGAATCTAGAGCATTCTTGAAGGATATAAGTAAAGTTCGATATGAATGTTAAAATTAATATAGTATTTCCAACGTAAGGTGGAGAAAATAAATAGTTGACACGGAAAATAAGTTGAGATGAATTATCATTGACCCTCGGACTAAAGAGAATGTCAAATAAAAGTTCAAAAAATAATTCAATTATACAACTTAGTAAAGAAGTTGCCAGACACATTTGCTGACCCATATAAATAGAGTGATCAAGTCACAATACCAACTGTAAATGCTCCATTAAGAATTGATGTTCTAGAAGAATAAGATCAAACTGCTAGTCACACTTGAAGTGTGGTAGACATGTTGGTTCTAAAGATAAAAATTCTCATGAAAAATGAGCATAAATAAATAATGGTCAAGAGGAAATACAGTTTTTTAATCATCTCCAGAAAAGATGTTAAACATGACTGAAAAATTCAGATACATGAGACAATGAAGAGATCTCAATAAGTTTTGTCTCGTATGAAATAGAATGGAACTAATGAGCAAATCGACGTCGATGATATTTTTGCATACAAAGTAACAGTTGATATGATCAATGATAAAGAGGATCATGAAATAAAGGCTATTAAAAAGTGTACACACAAAAAATGAGAAAGATATGATAGACAAATATATAAACTCTTATGAAAGAAATAAATATTTCGACCAGTAGTCCATCCACCAAAAGGTGTAAAACAAGTGAGATAAAAATAAGTTGTTGCAACAAAGAAAGATCAATATGAAATTGATTGTGAAGAGATATGTGTTTACTTGTGGTGGAAATACTATCTCTTGGCGTTCGATGAAGCAAACCATTTCAGCTACTTCTTCTAACCACGCAGATATTTTTAACCATTCATGAAACTAGTCGGGAGTGTCTATGGTTAAGATCCGTCATCCAACATATATGAAAAGATTGTGGTCTACCTACAGGGAAAGAAGCTCCAACAATCATATGTGAGGACAATGTTGCATGTATCGCACAACTAAAAGATGGATACATCAAAGGAGACAGGACAAAGCACATTCTACCGAAGTTCTTTTTCATACATGATCTACATAAGAATGACGATGTTCATGTCGTTCAAGTTCGTTCAAGTGACACTTTGGCTGATTTATTCATCAAGGCGCTACCCACTGCTACCTTCAAAAAGTTGGTTCATCTTATCAGATTACGTCGTCTCAGAAATTTTGACGTATGTACACATTAGGGGAAGTAATTGCGTGCTGCACTCTTTTTTCTTTTAACCATGGTTTTTAACGAAGTAACATCTACGCGCATAATAGACATCAAGGGGAAGTGTTAAGAATATATTGTAATATGGATTATAGAAAGTCTTGTTCACCAAGATTTACTTGTACTTCTTCTCCAAAGTATTGTATCACCAAGAATACATTATTCATGGAATAAGACACACTAATTCCTCTCTTCTCTTCTCTACTTACAACATTTTTGATAATGTGTATTTCTTTTTAAAGTGGTAATTAATTTATGTTATTCTTATCAATTTCTCAATTAATAAATATTTCCATATAAGAAAGTAAATAAAGTTGTCATCACCGATCAAAATGATTAAGCAAAGTTTAAAAGAAAATAAACACTATCTATCAGTAAATTAATATAAATAATATATTTTTGCTTTATTTTGTAAAGAAACAAAAAATAACATAACCCCGTTTTAACGCAAATAATATTTTATCTTTAACTTTTTATGTGTTTAAGAACTAAAATTAGAAGATTTGAAAGATTATAAAGATATTTTATTGTTGAAGAAGTTAATATAATTAACTTATTATTGGTAAAGGATTCATATGGATATAATTTTATAAGAAAAGATATATTTAATTTAAAATCTTACAAAGCAATAATTAGGTTCAGTTAAATGTTTATGTTTTAATAAGAAGATCTTAGTTTCAAAAGAATAAGAAAGATCTTTGTTTTTTAAACGTGAGGTGCTTCAACTGTAAATGTGACAATTATTTTTCTAATTAAATAAAAGATCAACTTTAAATCTGGCATATTGAGAAAATCAATTAAAAACAAAACCAAGGGAGTGTGAGACAAAAGTGACTCTTGCGTTGAACAGAATCGTTGTCACTCGTTCCAGTCCTCACAACGCTTTTGATTCTTCGCCGTCAAAAAAAAAAAAAACTCAAACCCAAAACCTGTAACAATCGGAACTCAATGCCGGAGGGTTCTTCGTCGATAGACTACGCGATGGAGAAGGCATCGGGCCCCCACTTCTCGGGCCTTCGCTTCGACGGCCTTCTCTCTTCTTCTCCACCCAATTCCTCCGTCTCTTCTCCTTCCCACCTCCCTTCTTCTTCTTCTTCTCCCGCTTTCCCCGATCCCAAACAGCCCTTCGTGATCGGTAATTGCTAGTTTTTTTTGTGGTAGAATTTATTACAGAACTAATCTGGTTCCGACAAGATTAGCGGTTTCTGCATGAATATGATTAGTGTTTTGATTTGTGTTAGGCGTTTCGGGTGGTACGGCTTCTGGTAAGACAACAGTGTGCGACATGATAATCCAGCAACTTCATGACCAGCGTGTTGTTCTAATTAACCAGGTTTTTATTCTTCGATTTGGATGAGATTCATATCATCATCATATAGCATTTGGAATTTGATGTTCTTTTGTCTTGTAATAATAGGATTC
Organism: Moricandia moricandioides; assembly: GCA_905132885.1. Lineage (NCBI taxonomy): Eukaryota > Viridiplantae > Streptophyta > Magnoliopsida > Brassicales > Brassicaceae > Moricandia > Moricandia moricandioides. The sequence goes on from CAJHQQ010000786.1 coordinate 118,566, forward strand.
GTTTTACCGTGGTTTGACAACTGAAGAGCTGCAACGTGTGCAAGAGTACAACTTTGATCATCCTGGTCTAACTATCTTTACTCAACTTTCTCACTGGTTTTAAGTTCAGTGAGGTTTAGCATTTGGTTAAATCTGTTTTCTTCTGCAGATGCCTTTGACACTGAGCAGCTCTTGCATTGTGCTGAGACTCTCAAGAGCGGCCAACCCTACCAAGTTCCAATCTACGACTTTAAGACCCATCAACGTAGATCTGATGCTTTCCGCCAGGTCCCTACTTACTTGTCTTCCTGATTAACTTAATCGACATGTCTTTGAATTTCCTGTTTTGATTTTTAATATCAGGTCAATGCTTCTGATGTTATAATTTTGGAAGGGATTCTAGTTTTCCATGACTCACGAGTTCGGAATCTGATGAACATGAAGATCTTCGTTGACGCAGGTAATGACATAATCCTACCCTTCACTATTCTCATCTGCAGTGTCTTTTTCATTTTCCCAAACGCATGCGTTTGTCTTGTGCTACTTCATGAATCCTTTTTCCACTCTTTGATTAACTGCAATCTATGTAATTAGCAAAACTGGAAATATATATATATATATATATATATATCACATTTCTCTCTCTCTCTAATCCTCATCTTACGCTGTTAAATGGTTGTCAGATGCTGATGTGAGGCTTGCTCGCAGAATCAGACGTGACACTGTTGAGAGGGGCAGGGATGTCATCTCTGTGCTCGAGCAGGCTAGTCTTTTCCTTCAATTTATTGTGTAGGATTGGGTAGAAATGGTTCGATAATGTCTGTACGAGTTCTGGAACTAACACCACATAGCAGTTATGCTCTCGTGAAAAGCTCATTGTGTCTCTACTATGGTTGTCTGAGGATGTTATGTTCATTTTACAGTATGCAAAGTTCGTGAAGCCGGCATTTGATGACTTTGTGCTTCCCTCTAAGAAATATGCTGACGTGATCATTCCTCGAGGAGGTGACAATCACGTTGCTGTTGATTTGATTACCCAACACATCCACACAAAACTTGGACAGCATGATCTCTGCAAAATCTACCCAAATGTTTATGTCATCCAATCAACATTTCAGGTTTTTTCTTTCTCTTTGATACTTGATTTAGACGGTAAGTGTTTGTATCAATGGTCTCACTATAGGATCATGATTGTAGATAAGAGGCATGCATACACTTATTCGAGAGAAGGACATTTCAAAGCACGACTTTGTGTTTTATTCAGATCGCCTCATTCGTCTGGTAATTTTTTTGCCTCGTGTCTTCTCTTTCAACATCATTCAGCTTTCAGGCTTTTTTTTACTTCTAACAATTTATCTTTTTTTATTGCAGGTCGTGGAGCATGGTCTTGGTCATTTGCCCTTCACTGAGAAACAAGTAGTCACTCCAACAGGTATGAGAGTAGAGTGCGTGAGCTGTAACATATTTTATACACTGGCTTAGATAATTAGTGCTGCCTACCACAGAGAGTAGTAGAGTTAGCTTATACATTTGGTTTTAATTTCTTATATATAATTTCCACATCAGGAGCTGTGTACACTGGAGTTGATTTCTGCAAGAAACTTTGTGGGATCTCTATTATTCGAAGGTGAGCCTTGAAATGTTATCTTCCAACTATGTAGCATATATGATTGAATGATCTTGCCCTAAAAGTTATCTTTTATATTTTGTATGATTTGTTAGTGGTGAAAGCATGGAAAATGCATTACGCGCTTGCTGCAAAGGGATTAAGTTAGGGAAGATTCTTATCCACCGTGATGGAGACGATGGAAAACAGGTCTGCTCATATATATATATATATATTTCTTGTTTTAAAGTATAATCTTTTTTTTTGGGTTAAAACGAATTTGAAAGTTTCTCTCATATATGAATCAGCTTATATATGAGAAGCTTCCTCACGACATCTCTGAACGCCATGTCCTGCTTCTAGACCCTGTCTTAGCTACAGGTACTTGATCTCTTTTACGTTGCAATTTCGGTTTTAGTCCTTTTTGATGTTTTTTTTTGGGAACCCTATCTTCACGATTGTTGCTTCTTGTTGAAGGTAACTCTGCTAATCAAGCCATTGAACTACTCATACAGAAAGGAGTTCCTGAATCACACATAATATTCCTCAACCTTATCTCGGTGAGTGTTGAAGCTTAAGCTCTCTCTCTATCTCTCTGTCTCTTTGCTTTCTCTCTCTCTCTATTAATTATTATAACATTGTTTTGTGACAGGCGCCAGAAGGAATTCATTGTGTCTGCAAACGGTTTCCGGCATTGAAGATAGTGACATCTGAAATAGACCAGTGTCTGAACCAAGAGTTCCGAGTTATACCAGGTTTAGGCGAGTTTGGTGATCGTTACTTCGGCACTGACGAGTAAAACCATGAGCCACCACCAGTAAACACTGGACGGATGGAGCAATAAAGAACGCGTTAGTGTGCTAATAGCTTAGATAGTAGTTGGAGTTGCATGTTCTTAACTTCTTCTTCATGATATTTTTCCCCTCTTACGATTTATGAAACTCTTATTGGTTACTCCAATTATTCTTGAAAAACACTGATTCCTGATTTTATTTTATTGTGAAATTATCAAATTTATGATTTTAAACAAAACTAGTGCATGATCTGTGCTCTCATGGTTGTGTTCGTTTACTTTTTCTTTATCAATAAATATTTATTTTGTTTAAATGTCGTTATAATTTACTTACCCATATGAAATAATGAGATAAAAACCAAAATACACCTAAAATTATTTTTTGTCCCAAAAATAGCATTCAAAGAAAAAAAATGATCAAAATAGACTTTATTAAAAGGTGTAAATATATATTTATACACATTGGGTAAATTAATCTAAATTTAGGTTTTAGAGTAACGGAGTTGAGTTTTGGAGGTGAGGTTTATAATTAAATAAAAAATTTAAAATATTAAAATTTTCAAAATAAAAAGATTTATTTTGGTCATTTTTTCTTGAGTGCTATTTTTGTGACAAAAACTTCAAAAAAATGTCTATTTGAGAGATTTACCCTTAAATAATTGTTTAATGATAAATATACCAAAATAGTATTAAAAACATTATCACAAAAATAATATTCAAAAAAAAAAATGATCAAATAGGTTTTATTAAAGCGTGTAAATATACGTTTATACCTATGGGGTTAAATAATTTACACTTAGGGTTTTGAGTTATGGGGTGAGAGTTTGGAGGTTAAGCTTAAAATTAAAAAACAATTGAAAAAAGACTATTTTGGTCATTTTTTTCTTAAGGACTATTTTGGTGATAAAAACTTAAAAATTACTATTTGAGAGAATTTCCTTTGTTTGATAAATTTATAAAAAAATAATTTTATAGTTTATATTAAATAATTTTATTTTTTTGAACCGTTAATTGTATCACCTACATTTTTAAAATAAGACTCATTTGTCCGCACCAATGTATTTTACTTTTATAAACATTTTTAGAGTTTTTTCTAATTTAAGGTAATTTAGATAAATATTATCAGGTAATTTTGGTTATTAGAATAAAATATCAAACATGTAATTTGTTTATTTTTATCAATTCGGGTTATAAACATTGATGGAGCCATTTTATAACTAACATTATCGTAGTAGTTAATAAAGCTAATTTGAAATATTTAAAATCTTTTTAAAAAGTTATGAATATTTTTTTCATAAAAAATTATGTGGGACATATAACCCGATTTTTTTCTAGAGTGAAACTATAGGTTCACTAGCCAATAATAATTTTCCAATTCATGTTCACAATTTTTGAGAAAAATAGAAATAATCACAAATAATATTATCTAGCAAAAAAAATGAAAAACAATAAACATTAAATTGCTAACATCATCGGACTCAGCAAATGCTTCATAGATGTCCGCTCTAAAATATGATTCAGAAGGACACAATCTTCTACTTACCAAATTTATGATTTTAAAAATATTTATTTTTATAAATGTCGTTATTTATTTATTTACTTACTCATATTAAATAATTTTTTAATGACAAATATACTAAGTTAGTATTAAATTTATTTTTATCACATAATAGTATTCAAAGAGAAAAATGACCAAAATAAATTATATTAAAGCGTATAAATATACGTTTATACCCATGAAGTTAATTAATTTAGACTTAGAGTTAGAGTTATGGAGTGAGAGTTTGGAAGTTAATCTTAGAATTAAAAAAGTTGAAAAAATAAAAAAAATTCAAATAAAATGAACTATTTTGGTTATTTTCTCTTAAGGACTATTTTGGTGATAAAAACTTAAAATGACTATTGAGAAAATTTCCCTTTTTAATACATTTATAAAAATCATAATTTTATAGTTTATATTGAATAATTTTGTTATATTTATGAACTATTAATTGTACCACCTACGTTTTAGAATAAGACTCATTTGTCTGCACAAATGTATTTTACTTTTTATAAACATTCTTAGAGTTTTTGCTAGTTTAAGGTAATTTAGATAAAAGTTATCAGGTTATTTTGGTTATTAGAATAAAATATGAAATATGTAATTTGTTTGTTTTTACTAATTCGGGTTATAAACATTATGGAGCCATTTTATAACTAACATTATCGTAGTAGTTAATAAAGTTAATTTGAAATATTTTAAATCTTTTTAAAAAGTTATGAGTATTTTTTTCATAAAAAATTATGTGGGGCATATAAACCTTTTTAAATAGAGTTTTTCTAGAGTGAAATTGTAGGTTCACCAGCCAATAATAATTTGCCAATTCGTATTTATAATTTTTAGAAAAAATAAAAATAATCACAAATAATATTATCTAGCAAAAAAGGAAAAACAAAAAACGTTAAAATTGTTAACATCGTCCGACTCAGCAAATGCTTCATAGATGTTCGCTATAAAATATGATTCAGAAGAACAAAATCTTAAACCTTAGGAGGGTTAATCCTAAATCCTATACTCTAGAGAGTAAACTTTAAATCCTAAATCCCGAGGGTTCAATCCTAGAAAGTGAATCATAAACTCTAAAGAGTGAACTTCAAAACTTTAAGCCCTAAGGCTCACCCCTTTCATGAAGCTCTAGGGTTTAAGTTTTAGAGTTTACCCTCTAAGGTTTAGGGTTCACCCCATAGAGTTTAGAGTTTAAAATTGTGTCTTTTAAACCAAATTAATGAAAATACGTATGAAACATTTGATGAATCGAACGCGTTAACAACTTTAAAGTTTTCTTTCTTTTTTGTGTGTGTCTTTTTTCTAAAACTATAAATATTAATTGGTTGGTAACCTTCATGTTCATTTTAACACAAAAACTCTCTCAAATAAGGGTAGCTCGATAATATTTTTAGTGTTATATTATTTTAAATTTAAATACAAATAACAAATTTTGGTATAAAAATTGTAGTTTGAAATTTTGGTATCTATTGTCGGTATATATATATATATATATTTGGTACCTATTCGGTAATATTTTGATTTTAGTTTTAGAAACATAAACATCGGTTTGGATTTTTTTCGGTTCGGTTCTTCGTTTTAGGCGAAACGCCTGCGATCCATTTAGGGTTTTCGGTTTACTGTTTTTCTTGTTTTCTTTGACCAACTCAAAATCGATCTCACTAATTTCCTGTCGAAATGGAATCCGATCTTGAAGAGGAGATGTCGAAGAAAGCGTATTTGGATAAGATCCGAGAGAATTATATACGCTTCATGGAGGATAGCAGTCGGGAGAAGGTAGATCCGTACATCTTCAGAAACGACGGAGGCGCGAAGAAGAGGGAGGAGGAGGCTGAGATGAATATGCTTCGAAGGCGGAGAGAGAGGTTAATGAGGCATTTGAGTCGGAGGAGGAAGAAGCAATCCAAATCCAAATCCAAATCAGAGGAGAAGGAGGAATCATTTACAAGTATTGACTCAGACGAGGAGATGAACATCTCCCTGGAGGAAGTGAAACGCCTCATGGAGAATATGAATTCGACTTTGAAGTCTAAAGAGGAGTTCATCAACTCTAACACTGGAGACGCGGTGAAGATAGAGGATTCCAAGGCGGAGGAGGAGGAGGAAATGAATATCGCGGTAGACGACGAGAACATGTTCCCAAGGACTAGAGGGAGACTCGTGAGGTATTTAAGGCGGCAGAGGTCCAAACCACAACACTCCTTCCAAATCGAGTTCCATCATCTCCAGCTGCCATCGGACGAGGAGTATATGAATATGACTTTGACAAAGTGTTCTTAAGTCTTGTAAGAACGACAAAAGTGTGTACTTGGTAAAAAAGATTGTAGCCTTGTTAATTTATAAAGCCAACCTTCCTCATCCCTAAAAAAACATGATCCTAAGAAAACCAAAGGATATTGAGAGCATCTACTAGAGTCAAATGTTTAGTAACATCAATGAGTTCGTGCATGATTCTCAATTCTGCTACTGTCTATGATTGCATGTGTATACAAACATGGTTTTACCATGAATTTATTATACCACGCAAGATTCACGATAGAATATACTCCTGGACACCGACAAATACAACATGTTCATTTGAATATTTTCATGAACGTCCATAAAACCCTGAATACTGGTCTTAATGGGTTTATTTTTCTCTCCCTGAGACATGAAGAGCAGCCAACTGTTTTCATCTTCAGGAACACCGTTTCCGACAGAGTCATGTAAATGACACAATGTCTTAACTTGTATTCAAACATGGGTCTTTCAAATTTTTGAAAATCTTTTATATATAGCCTAGAGTTTAAATAAGCAAGAAGATGAAACCCTATTGAAATGGTTTTCCAAAGAACCCTCCATACCTTTTGTGCGGTGTTACAAAATTGACAATGAGGCTAAAGATATATTCAAAGTAATATTATGATGCAAAATTTCAAATGAAACTATTTAAAAAAGAAGATTGAAATGACATGAAGTTGTTTAAAGTTGTCTTTAAAATATTTTAATAGATATCTTATTGATTTCATAAAATAATTGAAAAAGATGTTCAAAGAATCAGCTTTACTTATTCTAGCACAGTGTTATCATACACATTTATATAAAGTCTACCATATGAAAGCTTCAGATTTGTGGGTTAATGGGCTTTATTACAATCGTAGGTTACATTTCATTTCAAAACCCTAAAAAGTCATCCCATCCCCATTTATGTTTGGATCCAAAACCCTAGAAACTCATCCCATCTCGTAATTTATGTTTGGATCCCCAATGACTGTACAGGGATCAAAAGCCGAGGTGGTGGATCGGGAAGGGATTAGCGAAGCTCACGATAATAAAGGGTCCGAGGACAAAGGAACAGCCGTAGCAAACTCCGTAGTGATCATGCATGATTCTCGTTCCAAGACTGACATTACCGAAGGTGAGAAGTTGTCTTTTAGCGTGTTTTATTTTATTGCTCATCAAGTAATATTTGTTTCATTGTAATCAACTGTTACTTAGATGTTGATACGTCAGAAGACTCAGAGGTCAGTGGTTCCGACGAAGAAGACTTGGCATGGACTACCTGGTTCTGTAAACTCCCTGGGAACGAGTTCTTATGTGAAGTCGATGATTATTTCATCCTAGATAACTTCAACTTGTGTGGACTCAGACATCGAGTTCCTTACTACGACTACGCTCTCGATTTGATTCTCGATGATGACTCCTCTTCTCGTGGTAAGATGATTACAGATGAAGAGAACGAATTGATCGAGTCAGCAGCCGAGATGTTATACGGATTGATTCATGCTCGTTACATATTGACAGATAAAGGATTCCTTTCTATGTTAAACAAATACACTACGTCTGATTTTGGTAGATGCCCTAGAGTTTATTGTAGTGGCCAATCTTGTTTACCTGTTGCTCTATCCGATGTCCCTGGAGCAAGTACCGTTAAGATATATTGTCCCAAATGTGAAGATATTTATCACCCGCCGTCAGAATACCAAGGAAGTAGTATCCTTTTGTTGGTGCGCATTCGATATTTTTTCCTAATCTTTGGTGTTTTGGTCTTCTTAATTATACATATCAAAACAGATATAGATGGAGCTTACTTTGGGACAGCGTTTCCACATCTGTTTTTTATGTATTACCCATCTAGGAGGCCAAAAAAGGTGTCGTCGCAAAGCTATGTTCCAAGAGTGTTTGGGTTCAAGTTACACAAGCCGTGAAGTGAAAAGCAAAAGGAACAAGAATATTACCTATAGACTTGTCCGTTTTATCAAATACCAATTGTTTCACTAAGGTGACAACTAGTTCTCTCTCTCTATATATATGTCTTTGTGTTGTTGTGGGATATGATTACATTTAGCAGGCATGTAAAATACTGAATTACTACCTTATTGTTCACCTTTTTTTCTGCTTTTTTTCCCGGAGGTTATTACACAACTTCTCAAAATTGCTTGTAGCAATATGTGTTTTAAAAGGCGATCGCCTTTTGCACCAAGGCGCAACGCTTACCGTGGCGATGGTCCTAACGCTTCAGTATTCTAAGGCGAATCTAGTTCCTCAAGGCGCTCGCCATGGTGGGCATTGGCTTAAATACAAGCGCCTAAAGAGCTTCAAAGGCGCGCCTTGTGTTTTAACTTTGACAAAACCATTAAAACATATTGGAACTCTATCATTACTTTAACAACCATTTAAATATCCTTAAAACATAACACTTAGATCATTAGAGTTTTAAGTTTTGTTGGAATTGAGAAATTGAATTTAGTTTTCTTGTTTCAAGTTAATTATTTTGGTTTTTTGGATTTTTATCAATGTGTACTCTATACATAGCTGATTATATTAGTGTCCATGACTAACTCGTACCTGACTACATAGTGTGTATAAGACTTTTTGGTATAGCTGACTATACTAGTGTTATATACAAGACTACTCTATAACTATTTTCTGTACGTAGCCAGAGAAGTAATTACACGTTTAAAGCTAACACATACACACACTTCTATCCTAGGAACATCTATCAATGCAAATATGAGCTCCTCTATAGCTGTATATAACTAACCCATGTTTGAATGCATCCTATCCATACGGCGAGCGCCTTGGAGCGCCATGGTTCAATGCGCATGGCTCCAACCTCCTCACCTTGAGTGCCGTGCGCCATTTAAAACACAGGTAGCAATTGTCAGATCTGTGTGAACAATTCCTGTTTTGTATCTATTTAGGCTTGATCAGTTGTGATAAAAAGTCCGGTTATAGCGGATAAAAGTATCTATCATATATATTGAATTACTATCTTAATGTATTTTTTTTAAATGGCTTTGATAATGCGGATATCAGTATGTAAAAGTACTTGTGCTTCCCTATTTTTTTCCCTAACACAATTTCATTCAATTAGCTTGAAACTGTATGGTTTACATGTCCAAAAAAAGGTTTGCATGTAAATATGGAACATGAATTGAAGAACATAGAAATGCAATAGAAAGTAGGAAAGTTGTGGATCTCTTTCGTTGCGTAGCCATTAGGAGTGCTTGTAGTCCTGCTTCCAAAACCGATCCGCACACCATTCCAACGTTTTGTCCTAGTTCAATATAGCCATACAAATTAGGTCTTGGTTGAAATGGCAATCAAACTTGCATTTTGAATTGTTGGAATGGAAAACTTTAGTAAAGATGGAGAAAGTGTTTTATATGTTTGAAGAGAAAGAAACTTTGTGAAGAAGATTTTTTTTTATAACTTGGAAGAGGATTTTTATTGCTTGAAAGTTTCTTACAAACTTTTTTATTTCTTGATTTCTTGATGATACAAATGAGAGGAGAGAGTGAAGGTATTTATAGCCTCCAAAATACAAAATATCTCATATATTTTATTCATAAATCTAGATAATTCTACTTAAATATCTAGATTATTTTATTTGATTATTTAGATAATTCTTTAAAAAATATCTAGATTTTTATACTTAAGGAGGTGGAAGATTATTCTAGAATTTGGGCTAATTTTAGGCTAAACATACTTAGTTAATTTTTAGCCCAAATCAAGTTTACCTTTCAACACCCCTCTTAAACTTGATTTGTTACTCCAAGCAAACTTCACATCTTGATGAAATCTTCTCGCTTGAGTGGCTTGGTGAAGATATCAGCTACTTGATCATTTGTCTTCACATACTCCAACTGCACATCCATTTTGGTAACACATTCTCTAATGTAGTGATAACGAGTATCGATGTGTTTACTCCGATCATGGAAGACTGGATTCTTCGCCAATGCTATTGCTGATTTATTGTCCACATAGATCTTCGTTGGCTCCTCTTGTGGTAGGTTCAACTCCTTTAGCAAGTTTCGTAACCAAATAGCATGGCAAACACACGAAGTAGCTGCCACATACTCCGCTTCACAAGTAGAAAGAGTGACTATTGGTTGCTTCTTTGAAATCCATGTGAAAGCGGTTTCTCCAATGAAAAACACAAAGCCACTTGTGTTTTTCCGGTCATGTACGTCTCCACCCCAATCGCTATCGCTATATCCAACAAGCTTATAATCATCAGAAATAGAGTAGTATAAACCAAAGTTGATTGTACTTTTGATATAGCGTAGGATCCTCTTAGCTGCTTTGAAGTGAGTTGTTGTTGGATGCTCCATGTATCGACTCACAACTCCAACTGCGTGTAGGATGTCGAGCCTTGTGCAAGTTAGGTAACATAGACTTCCAACTAAACTCTTAAAGAGTGTTGGATCCACACTCTCTCCTTATGCTTCCTTTGATAACTTGATTCCACATTACATTGGCGTGCAAACTGGATTTGAGTCATCCATCTTGAATTTTTTAAGCATCTCTTTAGCATAACCTTCTTGAGTGATGAAGATTCTATTTTCTTCTTGCTTCACTTCAATGCCAAGGTAGTATGACATCAATCCAAAATATCAGTCATCTCAAACTCCTTTGTCATCTACATCTTGAAATCTTCAAACATAATCGGATTGTTACCGGTGAATATCAAGTCATCCACATACAAGTATGCAATCAGTATATCATTATTCTGAATTTTGATATAAAGTGCATGCTCATATGGGCACTTGATGAAGCCTTTTTCCTTGAAGTACTTGTCAATCCGAGTGTTCCATGCCCTTGGTGCTTGCTTTAGTCCATAAAGTGCCTTCTTCAGCTTCAATACTTTGTCTTCTTCTCCTTTGATTATGTACCCTTGTGGTTGTTCAATGTAGACTTCTTCCTCAAGATCTCCATTTAAGAAGGCTTATTTGACATCCATTTGATGTATCCTCCAACTCTTTTGAGCTGCCAATGAAATGATTAGTCTAACCATTTCTAAGCGAGCAACTGGAGCCAATACCTCATCATAGTCAATCCCAGCTCTTTGACTATAGCCTTTTGCCACCAATCTTGCCTTGTACCTTTCAACTTCTCCTTTAGAATTCTTCTTTGCCTTGTACACCCACTTCACACCGATTGCTTTATGACCATTTGGAAGTGAAGCTAGCTCCCATGTATCATTCTTTTGAATGGACTTGATTTCTTCATCCATTGCACTTCTCCATGACTTCTTTTCTTGAGCTTCTTCAAAGTTCATAGGCTCGTAATCCGCAAATAGACAAAATAGAGTGAGATTGTCTTGATTATTGGTTACCTCATAAATTTCTTGTAGATTTCTAAAACGTGGAGTCCTTTCACTTGAGCTCTCATCTCCTTGAGAACTTCTTGTTGGTGTAGCTGGCCCTTCTCTTGGTTTCTCCAAATTCTCTTCTTCAAAAGATGGAAAGAAGTTATAGTCTTCAACATTTGATCTCCAATTCCATTCTCCTTCTTCGTCAAAGATGACATTCTGACTAATGATTGTCTTCTTTGTTTCAGGATTGTATAGCTTGTAACCTTTGGAATTAGTGTCATATCCAATGAAAATATTTTTCTCACTTTTATCATCTAGTTTGCCCCGCTTCTCATCTGGAACATGAGCGTGAGCAATGTTTCCAAACACTCTCAAGTGTGAGACACCGGGCTTCCTTCTGCTCCAAGCTTCTTGTGGTGTCTTTTCCAACACACTTTTCGTTGGGGATCGGTTTGATATATAAACTGCATATGCCACTGCTTCTGCCCAAAACTCTTTTGGTAGCTTCTTACTCTTGAGCATGCTTCTTGCCATCTCAAGGATAATCCTATTCTTCCTTTCTGCTACTCCATTTTGTTGAGGGGTTCTTGGCACCGTCAACTGTCTTCGTATGCCATTGTCTTCACAATACTTCAGAAACTCCTTGAACATAAACTCTCCTCCTCGATCAGATCTCATAGACTTGATCTTAAGACCACTTTCCTTCTCAACATGGGCTTTAAACTTTTTAAAATTTTCAAACACTTCTGATTTTTCTTTCAAAAAGTAAACCCATGTTTTTCTCGAAAAGTCATCAATAAAAAGAAGGAAATATTTACTCTTACCGAGTGAACTTGGTCTAATAGGGCCACATACATCTGTATGTATAAGTTCTAGTGGATTTTTTGCTCTTGTCTCTTACTCCTTTGGAAAACTCATCTTGAATTGCTTTCCAAGTAAGCAAACTTCACACACTTGATTTGAATGATTGATGCATGGTAATCCTTTCACCATCTCCTTCTTTGAAAGTATCTCTAAGCTTCCAAAGTTGAGATGCCCAAATCGAAGATGCCAAAGCCATGATTCCTCCTTGTAGCACATCTTGAGACATCGTGCTATGTCATTTTGAATGTTTAGGACAAACATTATATTGCTTGACATTGGCACCTTTGTGATGAGCTTGTTTGACTTATCTCTTAAAGAAAGGCTATTATCCTTTAATCGAATGTCATAGCATTTCTCTAAGATTTGTCCTAGGCTCAAGATGTTGGTCTTCATGCTTGGAATGTAGTAAACATTGGAAATGAACTGATGATCTCCATTCTTCAGGCGGATGAGAATGTTTCCTTTACCTTTCACCTCCATCTTCGATTCATCTCCTAAAGCCACATTGGTTTCCACTGATTCATCAAGCTCCACAAACATGCTTTTGTTCCCACACATATGGTTGCTTGCACCACTATCAAGGTACCACTTGTGAACCTCTTTTGGTTCATCCTTCTTGTAAGCCATCAATAGCATATCTTATTCTTTACTCCTTTCTTCAACATAGTTGAACTTCTCTTCAACTCTAATATTGTTTGGAGTTTTGCATTCAGAAGCATAATGTCCAAACTTTCCACAACTGTAGCATTTGATGCTTGATTTATCGTACCTTGATTTTGGATTTCCTCTTTCATGACCTCTTGTTGAGCTTTCTCCTCTTTGTTTGACGTTGTCTTCATATGATCTCCAACCTCGGGCATTTACACCACGACCTCGTCCTCGGAAATGACTGCCACCACGTCTTGGATTGCTCCGGCCACTTTCTTCCTTGTGATCAATTCTTATCTTGAGGACTTGCTCAACAAGGTCTTCTTTCTTCTTTTTCTTTTATTCATAAGCTTGTAGTGATCCAAGAAGTTGCTCCATCGTCATAGTCTCCAAATCTCTTGTCTCTTCAATCACGGTAACAATGTGCTCGAATTTTGAATCCAATGATCTAAGAACTTTCTCCATAATTCTCACCTCATCTAACTTTTCACCATTTCTCTTTAGGTTATTAGTAACCGTTAAGACTCTTGAGAAGTAATCTGAGATGAGTTCTCCTTCCTTCATTTGTAGTGCTTCAAATTCTCTTCTTAAAGTTTGAAGACGTACATTTTTAACTTGTTCCGCTCCCTTGTAAGAGGTCCGAAGCTTCTCCCATGCTTCTTTGGACGTCTTTGCTCCAGCAACCTTCTCAAATGTATCTTCATCTAATCCTTGATAGATTAGACAAAGAGCCTTCTTGTCTTTCTTTCTTAAATCTCTCAAACCATCCTTTTGAGTTTGAGATAGACCACTATCATTCTCCAGTTCATTGAAGCCTTTCTCGACTATCTCCCACACATCATGTGCTCCTAAAATAGCCATCATCCTAAGACTTCAGTTGTCATAGTTTCTCTTAGTGAGCATTGGAACTTGGAAGGGAACACCATTGTTTGCCATCGCCTTAGCTCTGATACTACTTTGTTGGAATGGAAAACTTTAGTAAAGATGGAGAAAATGTTTTATATGTTTGAAGAGAAAGAAACTTTGTGAAGAAGAATTATTTTTTATAACTTGGAAGAGGATTTTTATTGCTTGAAAGTTTCTTAAAAACTTTTTTTATTTCTTGATTTCTTGATAATACAAATGAGAGGAGAGTGGAGGTATTTATAGCCTCTAAAATACAAAATATCTCATATATTTTATTCATAAATCTAAATAATTCTACTTAAATATATAGATTATTTTATTTGATTATTTAGATAATTCTTTAAAAAATATCTAGATTTTTATATTTAAGGAAGTGGAAGATTATTCTAGAATTTGAGCTAATTTTGGGCTAAACATACTTAATTAATTTTTAGTCCAAATCAAGTTTACCTTTCAACATGAATAGCCATCTCTTGGTCATGACTATTTTGAACAGTTAGTGGATCCAACACTTGTTGTAGGACTTCTTTGTCCTTCCATTAACTTCTGAATCTCTGACAACATGAAATCTGTTATTTCCCTTTAATTTCAGTTTTCTGAGCATATTGTCTCCACTCACTACCTTGCTTTGGATAAGACTAAAAGGTTTTGACTATTCCGAATCCTCCACATTGTATTTAATTTCAGATGTCTCATCAAAAGAACTAACGTGTTGTTGTGATTGCTGTTGATGGGGAAATTCAGATTCAGTGTATAAACAAGTGACAGAGATAGAGAGGGTCAATATTGGCTTTTTGGGTTCGCCCTCCAAGACTTCTTCGGCCGTTTGGTGTTCTCCACCAGCGTCCAGTGGTTCTAGAGCCCCGTCGTTGTGCATCCTTAGTGTCTTCTCTATTGTTATTGTTGTTATGTTCCTTTAAGTCCGATCTTATTTTTGATGGGTTTCACCATCTCCATTCATGACTTTTCGCTGGGTTTTATTTTTGAATAGTTTTTGAGAATTTTTAGTGACAAATCCATGATATGTGGTTATATCTCTAAATCTTGTGCCTTTCTAGGAGTTCTTTTTAGATCTGTGGTACTGATTAGATCTTGATCTGTTCAGAATGATGCAGTTCAATTTGGGTGGAGCATATCTGCTTTGTGTTGGACATATTTGTTAGTACGGCATTTCACAGGTGGATTTATCAGTTATGTTGTTGTTGTCCTCTCCTTCTCCGGTTGTTGCGATCACAATGCTTCTCTAGTTGTTTCGTGTGGCTCTGCAGGAGCGGCTTAAGTGGGGGAGGGGGTGAACAGACGGTGTGACCGCCTCGGGTCCAATTCGATGTCCCCCTATTTCTTAATAGTCAAGGGTCCATTTTTTTTCAAAAATATATGTAATATTATATATAAAGGGCCTAAACTATTTATATATATATAGTTTTCATCACAATTTATTTAAACCTACTTATAATATTTAACTAGTTGATGATAACCTGCACGCATGTGAGAGGTGAATAAATCATGGTAGCCAAATTTTTTTAATATTGTTAACACTATCAATAAAATACAAAATCCTAAACCCCTGAGTAAACTTTGAACCTTTGGGTAAACTTTGAACCTTTGGGTAACCTCTGAACCTTTAGGTAAATCCTAAATACTAAACCCTAAACTCTTAATCTTAAATCCTAAATCCTAAACCAAACCTTAAACCCTAAATCCTCGGATAAATCATAAATCCTAGGGTTTAAGATTTGCCCAAGGATTTAGAGTTTACGCAAGGGTTCATGGTTTATCCAAAGGTTTAGGGTCTAGTGTTTAGGGCTTAGAGTTTAGGATTTGGTTTAGGGTTTAGGATTAAGGATTTAGTGTTTAGGATAGAATTTATGATTATTGGTTTAGGGTTTAGGATTAAAGGTTTAGTATTTAGGATTTCCCAAGGGTTCAAGCTTTATCGAAGTGTTTATTGTTTAGTGTTTATGATTTAAGGTTTGAATTTTGTTGATGGCATTAAAATATTAAGAAAATTCTTTTTTTTGGTAGTTACTACTATTTTTTATTTATTTTAAAAAATTATATAATTTAACAAATTCTTATTATTTTGTTTCTTTTTTTTAAAAGATACCGAATCTAAAATAACTAAATACTATAGGTTGATGAATCTACAAGTTCACCCCCTAGGGTAAACTTAAGAAAATGTTTTTGTTTAAATATCTCGCTATATTAATCTTGGGCAATTTTCCAAATATTACTCAAAACTTGATTTTAAATGCAAAATTATACCCAAACATCAATCAAATGCAAAACTAACCTAATAGCCTTGTGAAATTACAACGAGACCCTTATGACCAAACAAAAACCAGAACTTATTTTGACGAATATAACCCTGGAAAGTCTTCTGAGTTTATGGAAGTCGTCTGGACGACTTCCATGAAGTCGCCTGGAAGACTTCCACAACGTGTCGTCTAGACGACTTCCAAAAGGTGTCGTCCAGACGATTTTCTGGTATAGTTGATCTTAAAAATAATTTATAAATTTTATAAAAAATATTTTCCAGGGGAAAAATTGAAATCATGTAATTATAAATATTTTAAATGATATAAATTAATATTTAATAAAATCTAATTATTTTCAACATAGATGAGTGAATAGAGTGAGTCATGGTATTCTTTGGTTTTTGGTTTGGTCACATATGTTGTAGTATTGTTTGTATTCTTAGGGTTTAGTTTTCTGAGAACTCAAATTTTTGTTTGAAAAATTATTTTTTACTATTTGTGTTTATTTCTGTGTATATTAAACATTTTTAAGTTAAATTTGACTTTTTTAAGTTTTGGGTTTATTTAGGGTGTAGACGACTTACGTGGAAGTTATCAGACGAATAATAATTACAGGGTGGAAGACTTTTAGGAAGTCTTCTCGTGGAAGACTTCCAAGAAGTGACGACTTCCTAGAAGTCGTCTGATGAATATTATTTACCGGGTGGAAGACTTCCAGGAAGTCTTCTTGTGGTTTCTACCTCAGGCGACTTCCAGGTAAGTCGTCCATACCGGACCGACCTTTCATTTTACCATTGTACATTAAACTTAATTTGATAATTTACCGTACATATAAATACTATTTTTTTTCACTATATGTAGAAAAAAGCACGAACCCTAGCGCCGTTTCTCTCTGAGGCGATTTCGAAAGCGGATATTCTTTTTCCATTGAATCTCCCTTTTTCGTCGTTCTCACCGTCGCTAATCTCGCGTTTTGCAATGAATCTTGTTTCTCCTTCATGAAAAATCTCGTTTCTCCTTTACGACGAATCTTGTTTCTCCTTCATACATAACTAACCAACCATCCGCTTTGATCTGAAACTGCATCGCCGGTAACTTAAGTTGTAGTCTTGATTTTTGCAGATCTGTAACCTCTGGTATTGCATAACTTCCCCAAATGTAAGTCATCCATTTTATTTATTTATTTACATTTTCCGGGGTTTGCGTCCTCTCATTCTAGTGAAAGACTACTCAGAAGACTTCCTGGAAGTGGAAGACTTCGTAGAAGACTTCCGGGAAGTCTTCTAGAGTGTAAGAATTCGTAGAAGACTTCTAGGAAGTCTTCAAGAGTGTAAGAGTTCGTAGAAGACTTCCTGGAAGTCTTCTAGAATGTAAGAGTTCCTAGAAGACTTCCGGGAAGACTTCGAAGTCTTCTGAGAAGTCTTATACTCTGGAAGACTTCCAGGAAGTCTTCTACGAACTCTTACACTCTGGAAGACTTCTTGGAATTCGTTTGAAGTCATCTCACTAAAACTTACATGCTAGTCTTACATTTTATGAATTTTGAGATGTTGGTTATTGATTTTCTTGCAGACCGGAAAATGAATTTACCAGAACTACTGCAGAGGATATATTCATTAGGGGAAGAGCCCATTCCCTTCAAAAGAATTTCCTATCATACATATGATTCGAAATTGCTTACTGCTGTTAAGGAAAGCTCTACATGATGACGAATATGAGGAGTTGAAGGACTCAAAGTTGGGAGTGTTCATAAAATTCAAAGAACTGAATTTTGGATGGACATCAAGGCTGGTACATTATATCCTCAGTTTCTAGCTTGACATTAAGAAGAAGTATGAGATCTGGAGTCTCGTTGGTCCAGAACCAGTGAGGTTTTCGCTGATAGAGTTTGAACACCTCACTGGTTTGAACTGTGATTATATCGAGGACCTGGAAAATACGAGGAGTGAGGCAACGAAGGAGATGTCTTCTTTCTGAGAGATGATCGGAGTTGATGTCGATGCTGGTCCAACTTCTGAGCAGATCATAGAAACATGTTAGAGATGTCAAGACTGGACTCAGGATGATCGAATGTGGCTCGGATACCTTGCCATATTCACTGGATTCATTGAGGGAAGAAAGTACTTAACAACTACAAGGGCTAGTCTAGCAAGGCTACTGATGGACTTGGAAGAATTTGAAAATTATCCATGGGGGGGAGTGGCATTCAAGGTGCTGATGGACTCTCTGAGGAGAAAAGATTTGACAAAGACTTACACTGTTGATGAGTTTGTACAAGTTATCCAGGTGTGGGTCTACTATGCTCTACCAGAATTGGCTGCCAATTATGGGAATCCCATACCAAACAGACCGTCTCCACCGCTGCTGGCTTACAAGGCAAAGGACGCAGATGTTTTAAAGAGGCCATCAGCAGATATGTATTTAAACGTCACTCCCTAAGACTTCGCAAAAAAACTTATAGTCTTCCAGACGACTTAAAGTTAAGTCTTCTGAGAAGTCTTTTAGAAGACTTAACTTTAAGTCTTCTGGAAGACTTAACTTTATGTCGTCTAGAAGACTTAACTTTAAGTCATCTAGAATTCTTTTACTTCCATGTTTGTTAATCCATCAAGTATCTAAGTGGATATCTTTTATTCACTGTAGACTAGCGTGATCAACTTTGTTGAGAAGGATTTCAGTGAAATGTTTCCACAATGGGACTTTGATGTGGAGGATACGGCCGCAGAGAACATAATTAAACTCATGTATGCGAAACCTAAATGGAAGTATACCATGGATTACTGGAAAGTGGTCGGTATTATCCCGTGGGTTAATCCAATGACGCATTTTGTTTATATGAAGAAGGAAGAGAGTGTAGCGAAGAAAGATATTTTTGTGAAGGAAGAGAGTGGAAGACCTCGGAAGAAAGCTCGTAAAATGCTTTTGTTGAGGCTCATGCAGAGGTTTGTAAAGACGCTTCTAAAGATCGTTCAAAGGCTTCTACGGCTGTGGGGTGGGACCAATGAACAGATTAAACAATGCTTCAAGGACCTAGCTGATGCCACGAGGTATTATTTTGGGATGTGCGTTAGGGAGATCAAGCTTCTCGGGGATAGGATTGAAGCTGTAGAGAAGAAGGTGGGAATCACCAAAAAAGTGACTGCATCTAATGATCTTCAACTCACTACTTCATGTCCGCCTAAATGTGTGACGAACCCGGGGTTAGTACCTCTCCCAAACTCAAGAAGAGAGTCAGTAGGAAAAGTGTTAGGAAACAGAAGTTGAAATTTCTTTCTTGTGTGTGCTTGGATCTTTGCTTGTGTTACTTGGATATTTTTTATGTGTTTACTTGGATATTTGTTTTGATTTGACCATTTGTGCTTGGATATTTGCTTGTGTATGACTTCCTCTTGTACATCGAAAGGCAAACAAAGAAGGATGCTGCAATGATGGTGGTTTGCCCAGGGTAAGAATAATCGAGAAAGGAGACTTGATGCCTCACAGCAATCTCCTTTTCAGGGAAAAAGTACAGCCAAAGCGATCATTCCAAAAACTAAGGTTGGCCGAGGCTATGATCTTTTTGCACCCGTTGAAAAAAGAATACGAAGGTGCTCGTTGACTGGCTGAAACGTGATCTTTATTATAGAACACCTGCTCACAGAAAACTAGTTGGTTGTCCAAGTTTGTGGTATTATACCCTCCGAACCCCTTTATTATGGATCATGGACTCGGTAAATTTATATACACTAATTCACTTTGATTCTCCGAAGACTTACCAGTAAGTCGTCTGGTAATTCTTCTCTAGAAGACTTCACAGACGACTTTCATATAAGTCTTATGTGAAGTCTTCCTAGAAGACTTTCATATATTTCGTTTGTAAGTTTTTTGTAAGTCTTCCAGAACTGTTAAATCTGTCTGAATTGTATTGGTTATGCAGAATATGGATGGTTTTATGAATTTGTTGAGGCTTCGGTACCAGAAGAATCCAAAAAATTTTAGGAGTGAGAGAATGTGCTTTCTTGATCATGCTTTCGTGCGTATGTGGACGGAAAAGTACGGGGAGTTTAAGAGCTCCCAGCCCGATCACAACGGTTTAGGAAGAAGGCTCCCTTGCGGGGCGTGGGATCTTTATGCAGGCTTAGTACCAACATTTTGCCACTCTAAGAAGGTTTAGGGAGTGGAGGTGGATGATATATATGCGCCAGTGAACTACTAGAACAATCATTGGATTGCTATTTGGATATTGATCCCTAAGAAGCACATAGTCATCTGGAACAACATTATCAAACATATTTCAGCTGCAGAACTCGTTGATGTAATGGATCCTTTTGTCACAATGATCCCCTATTTGCTGTTTAATGCGCTTCTTTTGATGAAGAACATGTCAAATTACACACTGGAGCCATTCACATACGAGAGAGTGACAGCTGAATTACCTCAGTGTCGAGTTGGTGATTGTGGCGTGTACACCTGAAGTACATTGAATGTCATGCTCTTGGGCATGTCATTTCCTCCTCTCTTTTGTGATAAAATGTCAGCGCTATCAGGGAGAAGATGGCTTGAATATATTTAAAGAGACCCCTGGCTCCCATAAGAAAGAGAAACAAAGAAAAAGATGATAACTGTGACAACTATGAGCCATGATTATGATGAGGTGTAATTATTTACTGATCCTTTTGTATGTATGCTAACATTATATTTTGTGTAGTGAAAATTTTTAAATTGGCAAATTTCCCAAGTTATAATAACATCATAATAACAAATGTCTTAACAGACGACTGTCACGAATGTTGTCTGCCTCACAGAAGACTGTCACGAAGGTCGTCTGCCTCACAGACGACTGTCCGAAGGTCGTCTGCCTCATAAGATGACTGTCACGAAGGTCGTCTAGCAAGACTGTCCCGAAGGTCCTCCACTTCTTTGTTCTTACAATGTGTACGCGTATGGCTAGTCTTTGCCTGTTGTTTCTGCAGGTTGAGCATATATTAAACCCATGTGTTGCTTCTGGGTTTACGTCCTCTCATCTCTGGATAGCTCCAACCAAGATTGCATCTGATTCTTTGTCTCCCCGGACCACACTTTAGTTCTGGAGGAAGGCATCTGCTTTGCCTCAACTTAGTTGTCCAACACAAGGCGATATATATATTATTCTGTGAGTATCTTGTATACAAATGATCATCTGAGTATAGCTGGCACACAAGTGTAGAGACATGCAAACCAACATATGTTCCAGCTGCTATAGCATCGAGAGCAAGGCTATTTTCTCGATTGCATAGACACCACAATCACACTTTCCATGTTCCAAATCACAAACACAATCCTTTTTTGACACCTTTTACAAAGTATCGCCATCCATCAATTGGTTGGACAATCATGTTAACTCCGCCACTCCGAACGAACAACAAGTAAGTATTCAACTCCTGGACTATGTTGAGTTGTGAGACTTCAAAGCATCTTCTCTCCTTTTCCAATAACATCTTCCTAGCTTCTCCCTTATGAACTCCAACATGACTGAATAGAAAATCCTCTTGCTCTCACTTCAGTGCTAGAATTAATAGATTCAGCGATGTTGCTCGTTTTAAGTTGTACCTATCTCCTGACAATGAACCCTTGACCATAGGGTTACTTCCGCATCCATACGTTGCACCACGTTCCTGCGCGCGTACTGGTGCGAGCGTGCGCGTGGATCTCATCCACTGTACCGCGTTAAATCATAAACTACTATCTGACGCACTTAAGCAAGCACCTGATTGTACCAAGTACAAGAGAGATTGTTTCCCTTCATACTTTGGACAATGTTGTTTGCTAGGCTAATAATACATATTCCTGCGGATTGCGCAACGGAAACACCTTATCACACGCATTTTTTATGCTCGTGTGCCGGTCCGAGGACTTACCATAGCAATAATGCGATCATATATACAACTCCTCAATTTGTAAACAACACAGTTCCAGCAGAATCGCCATCTCAGCATCTACGATTTCCAAAAAGCCACAAGAAAATATACTGGACAATCCACTCTCGTTGTACGACTGCAACTAATTAACACCTCCGATACTTCGAACGTTAGGTTGAGTCCCAGCCACCACAATGACCCGTTCTCTGATACTGACACCTTGAATAGAGCTCTGAAAGAGAGAAATTAAATACTTTAAATCTGGTTTTGAGGAATCAAGTTCTATTACGAGTGAGAGAACCCTATTTGTGCTATAATGAGATTTTGCTCCAAATATTGAAGACCAGGTCGCTCCATACCCATCTTCTGCTGATCCTCTTACCAATTCATTGCGCATATAACTAATGCTCTATTATGAAGCGGTTCTGCATTCAAGTGTTCATTGCCAATATGTCTCTTATTTGCCATCTTGACTTATGATTGTGGATGTTAACCCATTCAATGACTTTCCAACTCGATCTATGAAAAGCCTTACCACAGTACTTCGGAGAGTACGAATGCTATCCGCTGAGCCAGTCAATCTGTCACAGAACATGTATTGATTTCCACAATAATTTGGATGACCCAAAACGTTTTTTCCCCATGTTTGACACTCGCTCTGATCTTTTCCATCCACAACCATTAAAACGACATTTTTGCCATAAGTTACAATTTGTTGAACTTGTATATTCTTGAAGGAAACTTAAGCTCACCGGTTGTCAACCGCGCCTTACTATTGGACAAAATTGCAGTCCTTACTAATCAAAACTCTGAGTTGGCATAGAAAATAAAATTGTTTAGCATTTGAGCTTCCTTCTTCACTACCATATGTTCCTTTGAAAAATCTTCAAAACACATAATCATCTTCTTCTGTCCCTTTCCTCATCTTTTAACTTTTCCATACTCAGTTGTAATCCTCACCATCATGGACCGCTTCAGCAATCATCCGGGATATCAACATCCTCCTCCCCATCATCATTTTATCTTCAGCCAAATTATAATCATCTTCATTCACCCTTCTTCACATCTTTGCTTCGCTTTCATCACCTTATCAGTCTCTATTTCCCTTCAATCTGAAACCGTCTTCATCATCTAACTTGATTTACACAAAAAGGAAGGAACCCCAAACAAGCATAAATGCGAGATTTGCATAGAAGCGAAAAAACCATACAAACAACAAAAAGTAACGTACTTTTATGCGTTTTGTTATCTCGAGCAAGTTCTAACTTTGTCTATACATTGGTACATGAATATGAGAGGTGTCTGGAAAAGCCATTAGTGTTGCAATCATTGGCTTCTTAGGTAATTGAGTAGGTTAACTCCAAAACCTCTTGTTTTCATGTCCATGTTATAATCCTGTTTGAGCCATTTTCAAACAAGTTTCCAGCCATTGTGTCTGAACCTTCACTCAAAAAGAAAACTTCTCGCTCCTTTGATATTATCA